>JAODAL010066766.1:0-17612 GCA_025379985.1 Phyllomedusa bahiana
AGCCGGGGCCCCCCCATAGTAGCCGCCCCCCCCCCTTAGTAACGGGGGCCCCCTCTTATGGGAAGGGGCCCCTTAGTACCAGGGCCCCCTTAGTAGCCAAGGCCCCCCATAGTAGCCAGGCCCCCATAGAGCCGGGCCACCCATGGGCCCAGGGCCCCCCCCTCTTAGTAGTCGGGCCCCCCCCCCCTTATAGTCAGGGCCCCCCCCCCCTTAGTAGGGGGCCCCCCCCTTATATCGGGGCCCCCCCCCTTTGTACCAGGGCCCCCCCCCTTAGAGTCGGGGGCCCCCTCCTTAGTACAGGGCCCCTCCTGTAGTCAGGGCCCCCCCCCTTATTAGTCGGGGGCCCCCCCTTAGTAGCCGGGCCCCCCCCCCCTTAGTACCGGGCCCCCCCCCCCCCCCTTAGTACCCGGGGCCCCCCCCCCTTTTAGCCAGGGCCTCCCCCCTTATACCGGGCCCCCCCCCCCCCTTATAGCCGGCCCCCCCCCCTTAGTAGCCCGGGGCCCCCCTTAGTAGCCAGGGGCCCCCCTTGAGCCGGGGGCCTCCCTTTAGTACCCGGGGCCCCCCCCCCCTTAGTAGTGGGGGCCCCCCCCCCTTAGAGTGGGGGCCCCCCAAAGTTAAAGGGCCCCCCAAACCAGGGCCCCCATATTGTCAGGGCCCCCCCCTTAGACCGGGGGCCCCCCTTAGTAGCGGGGCCCCCCTTATCCCGGGGGCCCCCCCCTTAGTTCCGGGGCCCCCCCCCCGTAGTATTCAGGGCCCCCCCCTTAGTAGCCAGGGCCCCCCCCCCCTGTAGTAGGGCCCCTCTGAGTAGTCAGGGGCCCCCCATAGTAGCCGGGGGGCCCCCTTAGTAGTTTAAAAAAAAAAAAAAATAAAAAAAAACAACCAGCCATTTACCGGGCCCCGCCCCCGTTTCCCGCTCCGGCCCCGGCGGTCCCCCCCGCTCGACTCCCCGCCGGCTCGACTGGCGCCCTGCATAGGCGGCGCGGGAAAAAACGCCCGGGGCCCCTACGTCACCAGTAGGGGGGCGCCCCCCAGGCTGAAGGCCTAATGCGTTCACCCTCCCGGGGGAGAGCAGCGAGCGCAGCGCTAGTGGCGCTGTGCCCCGCTGACACCGCGCGGGCCCCGGGAGTCGGGGACATTAGCCCCCCAACTCCCCGGGCTGGCCCTTGCCCGGGACGCGGACCCCGAGCGCCCAGTGACCGGATCGGGGCCCGGGGCCCCCGGGGGAGCGGGGCATGCCTCCGGGGCCCCAGGGCTCGGGGGGCCCCCGGGTTTTCCCCCGGCCCCCCCGGGGGCCCCTCCGACCCTGATTGTGAGTTTAAACGGGTAAAAAAGGCGGGCAAAAAAATAAAAAAAGGACTGGGTGGAGTACAGTACTCAAAAGATTAGCAAGATAGGGAAATTTAGTTTAGAGAAAAGAGGGTTCGGGGGGTCAAATAAATATGTTTAAATACACAAAGGGGCAATATAGAAACTCTCCCCAAGGGCGATTGGCTTCTACCTTATTGGTTTTTTTTGCCTTCCTCTGGTCAACACCTTAGCACAACGGGCTGAACTGGTGGACGTCTTGTCTTTTTTCGGCCTTACAAACTATGAAACTATGAAACCTAATGCTAAAAAACTGTTTGAAAAACCTGTGGTTTCGGTATAGTCACTACACCCGTGGATATATTCCTTAAGGGGTGTTTCCAATATGGAGTCTTTTAGGGGTATTTATTAAGTTTTAGCACCTTAGGGTGTCCGCAATCCTGTAAAGCAGGGCTGTGGAGTCGGAGTTGGAGTCTGTGCCTATTTTGCAGGAGTTGGAGTCGTCATAAAAAGGGACCGACTCCGACTCCCAAAACATATAATTAGTTGCTACAGTTAGTTTGATGCAGTGCAAAGAGCAAGAGGAATTTGGTCCGACCAGTGCGACTGCTCCCATATCTTCAGTCTTATCATATGAGGAGTGTAAGTGATGACATGGAGCAGGCAAAGCACTGCACCAGGGGAAAAGATTCTGCTCCTATGGCAAACAAATTTCTGAAAATTTTTTCACCTGTTTTCAAAGAAGTAGAAGAGTTCAACCATTCATCAAAACTGACTGTGGCTGAGGCAATTCCTTTATACCCTGACATTGTTAGAGATGTTGCCCTGTGGTCACCGCTTTCCCCCCCAAACCCAAGTTAGTGTAGAGGGGGCCGTTCTCTACCCTGGAAAAAAATGAGATCAGATGTGAGGTCATGTATGCCAGGATCTGATGGAGGCAATATTATTTCTCAGAACAAATTCAGAGACTCCAAAATGTTCCTGCAGTGTTTTGCATATTTTCAATTTTTTTTGTGTTCTAAAGTCATATCAATAAATATTATTTTCACTGACAAGCAAAATGGTAACGTTGTTTTGAACTTGTGACTTTCAGGCTCCATATCTCTCCATCCACTACAGCTTTGTACATGAGGCTACTGTAATTTTATATACAGTCATCCTACACATAAATTTGACTTGCAAGTAGTTAGCATCTGCTTAGTTCTGCAGATTCTTTCCTGTAACTGCATTGTTACAGTTTTGCTCCTAAAAATCAAAATGTTAATTTTTATTTTTTTTGTTAGTATTTGGGAAATCCACCTTTTGGTTTTCAATACTGCCTGAATCCTTCTGGGCTATGGATCAGATTCAAGCATGTCCCTTTACTAAAATCTGATCCCAGATTCTTCTACACATTCCATGTTGTGGGAGACTGGACTTTGGATACAAATACAGATTTTTCTTCAACTCTACCCACAAGTGTTCAAAAGATCAAAACATTGTTACCTTTTTACCTGTCAGTGTCTGTTCTACCTAAATAGCTTGATTATTGTATCATAAGGTGATAAAAAGCCTGATGTTACCACTTACTACAGTAAAGTTATCATTTAAAAACATGCCGTGTATAGGAATGGGAGTCGGGATCAAGTAGGATCGGGAGTGGGGTTTGGGGAAATTGAGGAGTCTGAGTCGGGGCTTTGACTCCCCAGCCCTGCTGTAAAGACACCTAGAGAAAATCGTAATGAAAATGAAACCCCAAAGTCCAATAGGTGCTCTTCCTATTCTGGGATTGTAGGGAGCAAATATGTTTTAGGGCCACATATGAGATATGTCTAAAAACAGCAGAAACAGGGGAATCAATGTTGAGTTGCGTTTCCCTGGTAACATCTACTGCATACAAATGAATCATTATTCATTATCCATTGATAAAAATTGGAAATCTTTGGAAAAAGTGAAATGTTGAAATTTTTAACCTTCCCTTTTGTTTTCTTTCTGAAAATTCCGGGGGCCCCTTTTTTTGAACAGTTTAAAAGGGGGTTTCAGTTCTTAGAATTCTTTGATTTTGGGTTTCCCCTAAAATACAGACCCCACAAAGCCACGTCAGAACTGGACTGGTCCCTAAAAATCTGTGTGGCAAATTTTCTTGAAAGGATTGTATGGACAAAAATTTCTTACAAACTTAAAGAACAATGTGCCACAAGAAACCAATCTCTGAATCACATAAATAGGTAAAAGTATTAAAAAGTTCTTCCAACATAAATTGACGTATGTCAGATTTGAAAAATGACGGTCCGTCTTTTGGTCCAAAATTGGCTGTGTCCTGATGGGGTTAAACATGTTTCACCAAATAAAACACATGGCTAATAAACACATCACAAAACCATGGCCATTGTACCAAACACTTGACAGCAGATGTCAGGGACAATGATTAAGCAAGCTGGACTTAAACATGCATTTCATTATGATGTAAGCTACTGTCAATAGTCTTCCGGCTGTGATGCTACTACATTTGAACCTAGAATTTATTATAAATGGATGCTCTTCATCCGGAGAATGTTAAAATGGTGGTTTGGCAGATGCTACAAATATGTATACATACATATTGCAGATGGGTTAAGGACTCTGTGCTCACATATACACTCAAAACCCTCTGTATTTTACAAATAATAAGATTCATAGCCATTTTAATATATTTAAGGCAAAATATAGTATCATCAATGCCTAATCAATCAGAGAATGTGTATTCCTTACCAGTAGTCTCCATGAAAATAGGGGTAGATACATGCTTAAGGAAGGAGGACCAACCATTTTCATCCAGGCCTTCTTCAGGCTTTTTCTGGAAGGCAGCATCATTACACGTACTTCCCCTTCCACCTTCTGGCACGTTATCACAAGGATGAACACCATCTTCAGCGTTCTCTTTCCTTCTCTTGTCTTTTCCGTGGGATGCACTGCGCTTTCCGACTGTAGGCCTCGATTCAAAACTGATATGACCGTGCAAATCTGACGGCTCTGCATGATCACCGCCACCCTCTTGTTCAAAGCTTGCCGGGTTTTCTGCCGCATCATCGTCCTCTAAAGAGCTACCTTCGGCAGATGAATCTGGGGATGTGCTATAGAACGGATTACCACTGCTGTCCTCGGATTCCCCAAAAAGGTCATCAGAGATTTGCAAGCTTTCATAGCGATGGCGGGCTGCTTCCAGCAGAGACAAGGCAACCTTCTCAGTATTTTGCGAAATATCAGCAGGCATCATGGTAACTGAACCTCTGCTTGTCTTGTAGAGTAGTGAATGCTGAAGGACAGCGGATCGGAGCACTTCCTCTCTCCTCCCCAGATCCGCCTCGTTTCCTTTTATCCTCTGCGCGTCATTGCTCGCAGGTTAAAATATAAAAGAGCAACCTCCCGTTACAGTTTAAGGGTAATTTTAGGATTTAGTGAATCTGGGAATTTGGAAACTTAGAAAGTGAGATAAACAATCAAGCACTAAACAGGAAGATTTGTTATCTATCAGCTCTAAGTAATGCTGTAATAGATATTGACAGTTTTTGACTGAGAATCAACTAAATGTTGTAGATTTAATTGCATTTAGCAATGACCTTTACTGATGTGTATGCTTTAGTTAATACTTAAAGGGGTTGTCTCACTACAAAGATCATAGTTTAAAATGAGGTGAACCAAAATTTAAGGAAGTCCGTCCTTGGATGCCATTAGCAAAGTGCTATGATTTACATACCTCCCAACTTTTAGAGACTGTAAAGAGGGATACCTCTGACCACGCCCAAATAAATGACATCACATCAAACCGTGCCTCCAACCACATCCAAGCAAATGACATCACACCAGGACATGCCTCTAACCACTCTCCACCTAACAAAATCATGCCCCACCCTTCCAGCAGACCAGCGCCAACACAACAGTGGCACCCCTACGGTCTGTGAATAGGTATTTATATAAAGTAATGTACAGTATATACATAAACACATACAAATAGCTGTAAGACTATTTTCTATGGATGATAACTCTACATAATGGTCATACAGTGAGCACATAATACCACTATACAAGGAGAAAATATCAACGTACTGTTACTGACCACACCAAGACTAATATTATCAATGATACCCCTATACAAAGATCAAATAATTCCGCCACACCATGACAACATCACCACCACTAATATTGCCACATCATGACCTCATATCACTACCACAGTGACTGAATAATACCTCCAAAGCATGGCCATGTATCACTACCATATAGTGACTGAATAATACCACCACATATCACCACCACATAGTGACTGAATAATACTGCTACATATCACCACCACATAGTAACTTAATAATACTGCCACATATCACCACCACATAATGACTGAATAATACCACCTCATATCACTACCATACATTACTACTACATAGTGACTGAATAATACCACCCCACCATGACTACGTATCACCGCCACATAGTGACTGAATAATACAGCCATACTGATCCTGAATATAAACCATTACACTACTACCAATACTCCTGACATACAGTGACCATATGGGGGTAGAGACCAGTTGTATACAGGCTGTGCAGACATATAAGTGATTACAGTACAAATTTAGTGACTCACAGGTGACATCTCTGTTGAGAGTCGTTCCCTTTCTCCATCCTGCCCAGACCACCATGACGACTTCTCCTGGCCTAGTCCTTGCAGAATTAATCAAATTCACATAAACATCTTCGACAGGGCCGGACTGGGAATAAAAATCAGCCCTGGCACTAAGCCCCCAGCAGCCCACATACAATATCCGCTTACAAAATGTCCCTTGTTCTCGCACCTCGCCACTGTCTAAAATAAACTACACTATAAGGCTGCTTTCACACGGAGAGTTTTTGGTGTGTTTTTTATGTGTTTTTGATGCATTTTGTGCAGAAAGGCAGAGTAGTTAATGCTGTACATTTCTGCACAAAAAAACCACATTAAAAAATGCACCAAAACCACTCCATGTGAGAGCCCCCTACATACAAGCAAGAAAGAAACAGTGGTGCAGAGAAACCCCTCATCACAGAGTCAGGTATGCACTTGCTTTTCAATCCGGGACAAGCCCACACTGACACTACATAAGCACCAGCATAACCTACAACCCCACCAATCACATCCCCAGTAGTCAGGTCACCATCACATGAATACAGTACTGATTCAACACAGAAGTAAAATGACCCCTGACAGCAGGGCCTCACAGGAGACGTCATCTCTGATGGGAGTTGTTCTCTTCTCCTTTTTTTCTTCTGGCCCAAACCTCCATGATGTCTTCCCTTGTTGTTCCTTTCCATTTCTTTCTCCGTCCAGTACAGCATGCAGTGTCCTCTTTTAGTGGTCACTACTCGGCCCCTGTAGAATTTACCACAAATACATCTTAGACTCCTCTCTTTTCCAGCACTTTCCTATCAATTCCCCAAACAGCGTATGTTAGACCCTAAAAATTAGAAATTAAAAAATGTCAGATAAGTGGCATGTAAATAGGTAGACCCCCATTAGGCAGGCAGGGGCAGTATGTAGGTAGGCAGGGCCAGTATGTAGGCAGGCAGGGCCAGTATATAGGTAGGCAGGGACAATATGTAGGCAGGCAGGGACCGTATGCAGGCAGACAGGGCCACTTATAGGCAGACAGGGACAGTATATAGGCAGGCAGGGACAGTATATAGGCAAACAGGGCCAGTATATAGATAGGCAGGGCAGTGTATAGGCAGCCAGGGCAGGGTATCTTATAGCCAGGCAGGGTATAGGCAGCCAGGGCAGGGCATCATATTGCCAGGCAGGGTATAGGTAGCCGGCAGGGCATCATATAGCCAGGGCAGGGTCTAGGTAGCCAGGGCAGGGCATCATATAGCCAGTTAGGGTATAGGTAGCCAGGGCAGGGCATCATATAGCCAGGGCAGAGTATAGGCAGCCAGGGCAAGGCATCATATAGCCAGGCAAGGTATAGTTAGCCAGGGCAGGGCATCATATAGCCAGGGCAGGGTATAAGTAGCCAGGGCAGGGTATCATATAGCCAGGCAGGGTATAGTTAGCCAGGGCAGGGCATCATATAGCCAGGCAGGGTATAGGTAGCCAGGGCAGGGTATAGGTAGCCAGGGCAGGGTATAGGTAGCCAGGGCAGGGCATCATATAGCCAGGGCAGGGTATAGGCAGCCAGGGCAGGGCATCATATAGCCAGGGCAGGGTATAGGTAGCCAGGGCAGGGCATCATATAGCCAGGGCAGGGTATAGGCAGCCAGGGCAGGGCATCATATAGCCAGGGCAGGGAATAGGTAGCCAGGGCAGGGCATCATATAGCCAGGCAGGGTATAGTTAGCCAGGGCAGGACATCATATAGCCATTCAGGGTATAGGTAGCCAGGGCAGGGCATCATATAGCCAGGCAGGGTAGAGGTAGCCAGGGCAGGGCATCATATAGCCAGGCAGGGTATAGGTAGCCAGGGCAGGGTATAGGTAGCCAGGGTAGAGAATCATATAGCCAGGCAGGGTATAGTCAGCCAGGGCAGGGTATAGGCAGCCAGGGCAGGGCATCATATAGCCAGGCAGGGTATAGGTAGCCAGGGCAGAGCATCATATAGCCAGGTAAGGTATAGGTAGCCAGGGCAGGTATAGGTAGCCATGGCAGGGCATCATATACCCAGGCAGGGTACAGGTAGCCAGGCAGGGTATAGGTAGCCAGGGCAGGGCATCATATATCCAGGGCAGGGTATAGGTAGCCAGGACAGGGCATCATATAGCCAGGCAGGGTATAGGTAGCCAGGGCAGGGCATCATATAGCCAGGGCAGGGCAATTATAGGCAGCCAGGGACAGTAAGTAGTTTAAAAAAAAATAAAAAAGTAATACTCACCCGCTGTCCCGTCCTCTTCACCGGTGGCCACTCACTGCAGAGTGCAGGGCCACGGAGCAGGCGCGCGATGACGTCATTACATCGCGCGCCTTCCCCGCGGCCTCCTGGGAGCTGAACAGACGGGATCAATAGATATCAGATGTTCAGCCTCGGTCGCTGCTTGCACCGCGCGGTGCAGGCAGCGGCCGTGATGGCTGAATGGCTGGGTCGGTGACCCGGCCGTGCAGCCGTGTGGCGAGGGGGGGTCCGACCATTGCGGCCCCTGTAGCGCGCCACAGACCAGCACCGGGACTCGGGGCCCACCGGGGGGGAACACCGTTCTCCTCGGAGGGTGATCCGAGCCGGCCCTGCGGCCCGGACCCCAGCGACCCGCCGGGCAAATGCCCGATTTGCCCTATGGGCAGTCCGGGCCTGATCTTCGATTCTACACTTTTCCAGCACCTCCCTACCAATTCCCATCTCTGTACAAACTCCCCAATGAGTGATAGGTGGAGTAGGGGGAGTATGGGGCGATACACAGTGGTCAGAGGGACATTGTTAAATGTATTGAGAAGACCATAGCACAAAACTCGCGTGTGCACATAAAGCACACGCACAGAGAAAAACTAGAAAGAGACCGGCGCATAATAAAGTGAATTATCTTACTCTTCAAAATTCACTTTATTATGCGCCGGTCTCTTTTCTAGTTTTTTTTTCGAGTTTTGTGTTATGGTCTTCTCAATACATTTAACAATGTCCGCCACTTTAATATCTAGTTGTGTCATTTCCGTGCCTGCGTGGTGTGGCTTATGTTGTGTACCATGCCATTTTGGTCTCTGGCTTGTAGGTCTTGCACTGTGCATGCCTGGACATTCCGCGCACGCGCGGTTGGAGTTCCGGCACGCCGAGCTGAATGGCGTCTCAAGATGCAATCTGTGATAGTTTTATCAGGTAATGTGTATTCAATCATGTTTTGTTGTGTTCTCATTGGTTTATCCTTTCTTAGATACTGGGTTTTAATCACTTTTGGCTACCTCCGGACGAAGCATTAGGCCTCGTTCACACGGCTTATTTGGGCGCGGATTGGAGCCGTACTGCGCACCGTATTTGCGCTGCAGTACGGCGCCAATCTGTCGGAGTAATTACGGTAATCCACAGTTCTCATAGAAAACTATGGATTCCGTCGCTCCTCCCCGCTCGGCGAATCCGCTGCGGGGGGAGAAAGTGACATGCACATTATTTAAGGCACGTACGCGCCGTGAATAATGCAATGTCTATGGGACCGGCGGGCAGCGCCCCCGCCGTGCCCCCTTCCCGCCCCTTATTCAAGCCGTAACTGCGGGCGAAATCTGTCCCGCAATTACAGCTTGAATAAGCCGTGTGAACCAGACCTTAAGGCGAACCGCGTGTCGGGGTGCGTGTTCCTACGTCTGTCCCTGCTGTTCGTAATATTTTTGTATACATCAGCATTTTTCCCAAGGTTAGGTATTTATTACTATATATATACACATGAGATTTATTTATAAATTTATTATGTAAGGTCCTTATTGGGTTAAATTTGCAGTATAGTTATATACTTTATATTTGGTGCTTGGGCAGTTTGTACACGCTTTTGTGCAGTGTTATTGCCATTTTTTATGGGATTTTATTATTGGATATTTAAATAAAGTTTTCTCAAGTTTTATATATTGTGTTAGGTGAGGGTTGCATTTTGTGTTGGCACTAGGCTGCAGGGGTAAGAGAGGAGGTAAAGGCCACAGCTGATCTTACAGGCACAATTTCCTGGAGAGAGACCACAGACCAACCCCTTGGAGATTGTGGTTCTGCTCTGGGCCGTTCTCCATTCCCTGTACCCTCAAATGATCAGCCGCATCCATGACCTTCAGGGGTGCAGGGGGTGGAGTTTAATACTATTGGATTTGTTAGACTACGTCGGACCAGTGTAGCATCTATTTCTAAACTACAATGGTCAGCGGGGGCTGGTGTCAGGGAGAGTTTATTTAAATAAGCTGCTTTTTTATTTTGTTTCTGTGGTTTTTGTTTTTTCTCCATTTAATTCCAGTTATAGTAATGGAGGTGTCTGTCAGATGCCTCCATTATTAACACTTGTGCTTGGTGTCAGTCAGTGATGGTTTTCTCACCCCGTGTCACTATTAACCCAGTACCCAACACACCAGGGGTAACGGGAAAAGCTGGTTAACCACCAGAAGCGGACCCTCGAACGTGATGGTCCACTTCTGGGGCAGTTGCGGGCTGGTACTCTAAGAATGGGAAGGGAACAGTATCAATGGTTCTTCCCATTCTGATAGTATCAGGCTGCAGCTGTTGGTTTTACCTTGACTGGTTATGGAAATTGGGAGGGACCCCATGTTGTCTATATTTTTAGAAAATCATTTATTTATTGAGAATCCTAAAGTGGACAACTCCTGTAATCATTACAGTGGATGTCCCAGGTTTAGATTCTCATTAAATAAATTTTCAGGAAAAAAACGACATGGGGTGACCCCCATTTTCCATAACCAGTCAAGGTAAAACCTACAGCTGCAGCCTGATACTGTCAGAATGGGAAGAACCATCGATACTGGTCCCTTCCCATTCTAAAAATACCAGCCTGCAGCTGCTCCAGAAGCAGACCATCACATTAGAAGGTCTGCTTCTGACGGTTACCGGCTCTTCCACGTACCTGTGGTACATTGGTTAATAGGGTAATAATGACACGCGGTGAGTGTCAGCTTTGGGCAAAAACAAACACCGCTGGCTGACACCAAGCCCAAGCGATAGTAATGGAGAGGCGTCTTCTATATAACACCAATTAAAAAAAAAAAAACACAGAAACAGAAAAAACACTTTATTTAAATAAGCACTCCCCGACACCCGCCCTCGTTAACCATTTTATTAAAGAAATAGACGCAACGTTGTCCGACATAGTCCACCAAATCAATCGTAGTCCAAAAGGGAAATCTGTGAAAAAAAAGCATCACCAACCCTACAATTAGGGCATCACCCAGCTTTCCGGGATGCTGAATAGCCTATTCAGTGGCTTGGAAAGCTGGGTGACATCCCCATAGCAGGTGTCCAGGAAAGATGGGTGTCTCCTGTGGAGGATGGGTGTCACCCAGCTTTCTGGAATGCTGAATAGCCTATAAAGTGCCTTGGAAAGCTGGGTGACATCCCCACAGATGTCGTCCAGGAAAGTTAAGTGGCACACATCCCCCAAATGACTTTTCTGGACGCCTGCTGTGGAGATGTCACCCAACTTTCCAAGGCACTGAATAGGCTATTCAGCATCCCGGAAAGCTGGGTGACACCCATCTTCCACAGCAGACACCCAGCTTTCCTGGACACCTGCTGGGGAGGGATGTCACCCAGCTTTCCCAAATCCTGGATAGGTTATTCAGCATCTGGGAAAGCTGGGTGTCATGGTTCACAGCAGGTGTCCAGGTAAGCTAAGTGCCACTCAGCTTTCCGGACGCTGGGTAGCTCATCCAGCATGTAGGAAAGCTGGGTAGGCCTTGGGAAATGGCGGGAAAACGTGGGGGGGGGGGTCTGGGAGGGAAGAAGGGATGTGTGAGGAAGGGGGTCAAGGAAATAGGGGGGTCGAGTGGAGGGGTCAGGTAGGGAAGGGAGATTCAAGGGGGTGTCGAGTGTGGTGGTCAGTTGGAGGATTAGGAGAGAGGGGGTCCGAGTAGGGTGTGAGGGGGGGCCGATTTGAAGGTTATGGGGGAGGGGGATCCTAGTGGGCTGTCAGAGAAGGAGGGGGCCCGAGTGGGTTGGCGGGACGGGAGCAGATTTGGGGGTCAGGCGGATGAGTGGGGTGTGTTCCGATTTGGATGTCAGGCAGGGCTGAGTTGGTGTTCAGGGGGGCGATTGGGGGGTCAGAGAGGGGGGTGATTTGGGATTCAGAGGGGAGAGGGTCCGAGTGGGGTGTCAGGGAGGGATGGTGGTTGAATTTGAGGGTCGGCGGGGGGCAGAGTGGGGTGTCAGGGAGGGAGTGGAACTGATATGGGGCTCATTGGGGAGGGGTGATGAACGGGGTGTCAGGGAGGGAGGGGGAGCCGATTTGAGGGTCAGGGAGTGATACCTCCCTGCTGCTGTCCTCCTGCTGCTGGCTGCTGCCTATGCCCCTATAGTTGCGCTGAACAGTGTAACTGAGGGAGTGGGGCCAGCCCCCTGCAGCCAGTGACATCAGGGGAGAGAGTCTCTATGACGCTTCCCCTGTGTCCCTGTTCTAGCCGCATGTGAGGGAGAGTTCCCTGACAGGCGGCTAGTGACTGCGGACACTGTTTGCGCGTCCTGCGGACCGCAAACAACTGCACAGTGGAGTCTCGGGGATTCAGAGCACATGCCCTGGATCTACGGGACATCCTGAAAAGTCGGGATTCCGCCCTGCAACCGTGTTGAAGCCCAGGTTCGGTTATGCCCAGCTAATGAGTTAGTGGCTGTTGGCTGAGTGGCTTGTCCCTCCCAGATCGCAGATGGTAGCGCACACAGGTTGCATACAGGTGGGCGGAGAGAGAGACTGTACAGTCCCACGTAAATCACTTTTGTGACTCAGACAAGTAGTCCCACGTAAATCACAGAGAGAGAGAACACCGCTGTACTGTGCAGTCCCACGTAAAACACTTGTGAAACGGATTTGCAATCCCAGATCAACCCTTTTTGTGACACAAATGAGCAGTCCCACTTAAATCACAAAAACAGCTGTACTGTGCAGTTCCACGTAACTCACTTTTGTGACACATGTGCAGTCCCACGAAAAATACTTTTGTGATACAGATGCACAGTCCCAAATAAATCAGACAGAGAACACAGCTGTATTGTGCGGTCCCACATAAAAAAAAAAAATTGTGACACAGATGCGCAGTCCCACATAAAACTGTTGTGACACAAACGTGCAGTCCCACGTAAATCACAGGCCGAGAACGCAGCTGTACTGTGCAGTCCTGCGTAAAAAAGTTTTGTGTGATAACAAGTCCCATGTAAACACAAACAGATAAAGTATATAGTTATGTTCTGCAGATCTGTAGAGGTCAGAGGTGTAATAATCTGCAGGATATATCACTATGTGAGAGAAAGACAGAGGAAAAAAATCCCTCATATTTCCCAGAGTCCTGAGTGTCAAATGCCCATTCTATTTACAAAGTATGTAGAGTGAATGAGAAATTTAGATTTACACTATCGAGTTACACTTAACTTTTCACTTCCAATGATTCCATAGGCTATGCCTACACAGCAAATACAGAAATGCCATCATATTTTGGATGGCATTTTGTTATTTACTGTGTGCACAGAGCCTTAGTTTCGGAAGCTGAAAACCTCTCCCTCACACCAGCTCGCATAGAATGAATCATCACTTGCACACTGTCTGCAGAGAATGAAGATACTCCCTGGGAGAAACACATCCCTCCATTTAACAAGCTCTGCTTGGCAACCAGCACAAAAAAGGCTGCCAAATGCTGCAGCGAGACAACCACTTTAAAGGGTTTGTCTTGTTTATTTTTGTAAATTATTTTTAGACTAAAATAGAAAAATAACTTATGCTCTACCCTCCTCTCATCTTACATGTGGAGCTGCCACCATCCCTACAGGGTTCTCTCACCATACTATTCTACAGAGCCACAGGCAGCTTCAGACTCACACTCCCTGTTTTGGCCATGTCTACACAGCTTCAATTAAAATGCTGAAATCTGACGATATTTTAACATCCCGTACCACGTGGTTGGTTTTCAGATTTCTGTTGGCCAGTACATAGAATGTAATGGAATCTGCTGAAGACAGAACATGTACTATATTCCAGCAAAGGGTGGCGGTTTAGAAATCCGACCAGGATCATACTGGCCCGCTGGGGAGTCGGTGGATTCCCCGGTGGGCCCCGAGCTCCTATGAGCCCCAGAGGTAGTGTTGCCGCTATCGGGAGTCCGGCCGCCGCATCCTGCCTCAAATGCTCGGACCCTGTGTCCCAAGCGTTCGGACACAGAGCTGGAGAAAGGTGGGTTTATTTGACAATCTGTATACTATATAAAGGGGGCCCTGACTATCTGTGTATTATATAAAGGGGGCCCTGACTATCTTTGTACTATTTAAAGGGGGCCCTGACTATCTTTGTACTATTTAAATGGGGGCCTGACTACCTGTGTACTACATAAAGGGGGCCCTGACTATCTGTGCACTACATAGAGGGGGCCCTGACTATCTGTATACTATATAAAGGGGGCCTTGACTATCTGTATACTATATAAAGGGGGGCTCTGACTATCTGTATACTATATAAAGGGGGCCCTGGCTATCTGTATACTATATAAAGGGGGCCCTGACTATCTGTATACTATATAAAGGGGGCCCTGACTATCTTTGTAATATATAAAGGGGGCACTGACTATCTTTGTACTATTTAAAGGGGGCCCTGACTATCTGTGTACTACATAGAGGGGGCCCTGACTATCTGTGTACTACATAGAGGGGGCCCTGACTATCTATATAGTATACAGATAGTCAGGGCCCCCTCTATGTAGTACACAAAGGGGGCCCTGACTATCTTTGTAATATATAAAGGGGGCACTGACTACCTTTGTACTATTTAAAGGGGGCCCTGACTATCTGTGTACTACATAGAGGGGGCCCTGACTATCTGTATACTATATAAAGGGGGGCTTGACTATCTGTATACTATATAAAGGGGGCCTTGACTATCTGTATACTATATAAAGGGGGTCCTGACTATCTGTTTACTATATAAAGATGGTCCTGACTATCTGTGTACTATATAAAGGGGGCCCTGACTATCTGTGTACTATATAAAAGGGACCTTGACTATCTGTATACTATATAAAGGAGGCCTTGACTATCTGTATACTATATTAAAGGGGGCCCTGACTATCTGTATACTATATTAAAGGGGGCCCTTACTATCTTTATACTATATAAAAGGGGGCCTTGACTATCTGTATACTATATAAAGGGGGCCTTGACTATCTGTATATTATATAAAGGGGGCCCTGACTATCTGTGTACTACATAAAGGTGGCCTGACTATCTGTATACCATATGAAGGGGCCCTGACTATCTGTGTACTACATAGAGGGGGCCCTGACTATCTGTGTACTACATAGAGGGGGGGCCCCGACTATCTATTAGTATACAGATAGTCAGGGCCCCCTCTATGTAGTACACAAAGGGGGCCCTGACTATCTTTGTAATATATAAAGGGGGCACTGACTACCTTTGTACTATTTAAAGGGGGCCCTGACTATCTGTGTACTACATAGAGGGGGCCCTGACTATCTGTATACTATATAAAGGGGGGCATGACTATCTGTATACTAAATAAAGGTGGCATTGAGTAAATGTATATTATATAAAGGGGGACATGACTATCTGTGTACTACATAAAGGTGGCTTGACTAACTGCATATTACATAAAGGGGACTCTGACTATCTGTGTGCTTCATAAAGGGGTCCTTGACTATCTTTATACCATATGAAGGGGCCCTGACTATCTGTGTACTACATAAAGGGGGCCCTGACTGTCTGTATATTACATAAACGGTTAAGGGGCATCTAGGAAATAGTGACCATAATATAATAAATTTCCTTTTATCTTTCAATAGAGTTTTTTGTCAAGGAGCCACAAAAAACACTGAATTTTAGGGAGGCCCCAAAAACGAGTCGGGGACAATTTTTTTTTAAAAATGGCAAAACAAATTTAAAAATGGATATTTTTAAAAACATCCTAGGCTACCACTGTGAGCGGTACTACCTTAGGGTAAAAAATAATTAAAAAAGGAAAAATCTAATGGGATCAATTGGGATGTAAAAGGGGCAAAAAATAACAAAAAAAAGTGTTTAACTACTAAAACAGGAGTTTTGAAGGGGCGGTGAAAAGGGATCTCTGAAGGGGGGACCCTCGGGAATATTGGATGGTTGCCAGATTAGAGGTTGGCCCGGATCGTGACACAAATAGACGAAGACAAGGGTTCTCTGTGATCATGCATAATTTTTTAGTAAAAGTCCTGTATTTTACCCCCGTTTACAGGGGCTTTTCTTTTGATTACATAAGTTGACATCAGTTTAAGAACCCTCCTGTTTTAGGTACAAAGTTTTTCGGAAGCGTTTGGCCTTATTTTGGGAATTTAATAAGACAACTTTTCTTTTTTCCTTTATTGAAACTAAACAGTTATTTGTTTTTGGGTATTTTTTTTAGTCTTTATTGTCTTATTTTCTTTTGTACACCAAAATTCACTAGTAATCTTATTAATTTCAGATCACTAAGGGCAGGTCGAGATACTTATTTGAGAGAAGCACTTTTGGGGAAATTAATTTCCCAGCTCTGGACAAAAGATACATTTTTTTCCCCTTAACAAATCCCCCCTTTTTTTTGATGAAGTACCATTTTCTGACATTGACATCCCCCCTTGATTGATTCCCCATCTTTCCTTTTCTTTCCCCCTTTTTAAGTAAAATCGGAGACATCGCCCCGAAAGGGCGGCCCCGATAACCCCCAAGTTGCCCTTCCTTACCCTAAGTCCATGATACTCCAGGTCCCAAATTTAAAATCGGAAGTCAATCTCTGGGGACATGTTATTATCCTTTTTATGGGGGGGGGGGGGTCAGTTTCAACGGCTACTTTCCCCGTCACCAAAACCACAAAGGAAAAATCAGAAAAATTTATACATTTTGGTGTTCGGGATTCTTCACAGGGGGATGTTACTGCAAGTTTATTACAGAGGCATCAACCCTTTTTCGGGGGAAACCCCGGTAAGGGGAATCGAATCCCAAGTAATCAATATTTCTGCGACCATGCAGAAATCAGCAAAAATGGACAAAGATGGCTCCATTTTCCAAAACCATGATTCCCGCAGTTTTAAGGGGTTTCGATACCAGATTTTCGCAAGTTCCTCAATAGGGTTGTCAGTCCTTTCCCAAAACCTTGGGGACCTACCATCAGAGTGTATTGTTTGGGGTGAAAGTACACAATAAATCCGAACATTTTTTAAAAAACCTCCCTTTTTTTGCCCAAAAAACAGTCTAGTGCCTCCCATTTTTCCTAATCAAAGAGGTGGGCCCTATCGGTCAGATAAACCCCTTTTTGCATCTCTAGTAAAATTAATGAATCTCTGTTGTTATAATAGATATAATTATCCCAAATTTAATTTTTTTTTACTGAAACCCCCCCAAAAGAGAAATGATTAAAACCCTGCTATCTGATTTTTGGCCTTGAAATTTTCAGGGACCCTCTGGAGATCCCATTTTGTCTATAAGATTTTTGTTCAAAGGGGCCCCCGGGTACAAACTCTCTCTTTTTCATGAACCCTTTAAAACCCTTTAAAGTTGTTAGTTCTAGATGTTTTTTGTCTGAAGAGATTATTTGGGGCAAAAATATTTTCACCAGAGTACAACTACCCCCCCACTTTTACTAATTTGGTCTTAACTTTTATCTCCCCAAAATCCACCTAAGTAGTTCTTGCCCCA
>JAODAL010066767.1:0-17612 GCA_025379985.1 Phyllomedusa bahiana
AGAAAAAAATTGGGAACTCTAGGGGACAGTAAACTTAAATTAGCAGCCAGTGTCAGGCAGAAAGCTCCCCAAGGCAAATGGGAAATCATGGGGGTTTTGAAAGTGGGAGAGAGAGAACATCCTTCGTCCTTATAAAGTCACTGGCCAACCACACAGGGAATTTGTGTACAGTTTTGGGCCCACCATGCACAGGAAAAAAATTTAGACCCTTAAAAACCAGGAAAAAAAGGGGGCCCAAACAAAAAAATAAAAGGACGGGAGGACTACAATCCCAAAAAGATTAGAAAGGTTAGGGGTTATTTATTTTTAGAGAAAAAAAGGGTTTTGGGGGGGACAAAATTAGATATGTACAAAAATTTTAAAAGGTCAATATAGGATCTTTTCCAAAAGATGTTTTTAAAACCCGGGGCTATATCCAGAACAAGGACATCCTCTATATCCTAGGAAAAAAAATTTTCCTACATAAACAAAAAAAAGGGGGCTTTTTTCCCTTGTGCTGTTTTTTGCGGGTTTTTTTTTATGGTTTTTGGAGGTTTCCCTTTAAAGGGGCGTTCCATCTCCAGTTTAGAAAAAAGCGTTCTGTTTTTCTGCAGGTTCCCCTTTTCCGGCAAAAAAAAAAATATTTTGGGTTTTATTACACTATATTTTTCATAAAAAAAGCCCATTTTTTTTTTTGAAATTCACACCGCAGCGCCACATTCCGTGACCAATAACTTTTTTGAACTTCCACGCGTAGACCTGTATATATATATATATATATATATATATATATACTAAAAAAAGGCTGAAACCACAAAAAATAAAAAAGGGAAAACCGGTGCAAGCAGCACAGACCCAAAACACAGGAAAAAAAAATGCAAAACGGGAAAAAACTGCTGCACCACAAAACGGATGAAAGAAACAAAATGTGCTTTATTCCATGCCAGGCAACGATTTGGTTCACAGTGAACCTTTTTCAAGCATGATGTCACCCTAGGGGGGATTCAAAGTATACATATATATAAGTAAAGGTATATATTTTATAAAATATTTTATTTATATTTTTATATATAAATATATATATATATATAATTTATATTATATATAAATATTTATATTTATATATTGAAAGATGGCACCCGGGAAGAGCCCTGCAATGGTGATATTTTCCCGGGCCAGGGTTCTGCATGCACCTTTGATGAATGGATGGCAAGCAAACTTCAAAAAAAAAGGAAAGCCCGCAGGGCCCCCCGCCACTGGAAAGGTGGCATTTTACGTGTCCCCCGGGGGTACTTGGCCTTGGGAGGTGGGGCCCGTTGTTTTGTTTTTCACGGGCGAAAATTTTAAGTTGGCCATGTTTAAAAAGCTTACCCCGGGACGGTTTCTTCCCGGGGGGGCACCCAAAGTGGGGGGGGTTGGGGGTGACTGCTCCCCCCCCCCCCCCGGGATCCAGTCCACATTTTGGGCTGCCTAAAATAAGTCGGGCTAGCCAGCTGACAGTGTGGCTTTCCCCAAGGAAAAAAAAGTTTTGCCCTGAGAGGTTGTGGTCGGAGACAGGAAAAGATTTTTCCCAATGGGGGCCCAGGGGGCTGATTTTAAAAGGTATAGTGAGGGCCCAAATTTTAAATTTTGTATTACCCCACGCTTCAAGGGAGCAGGGGTTTTTTTTCATTTGTTTTTTTTAAAAAAAGGTTTTTCAATTGTTGCCACTGTCTTTTTTTGAAGTGTGCCAAAAAAATTTGGAGCAACCGTTTTTGGGGAACTAAAAACACCTATCTGAGTCTCTTTTAAAACCCTGGATTTTTTGCTGCGATCCCAGAGGCCTGGGGCTCACATAGGGTGGGGGTAAGCGAAGGGCATATTAAAGGGACAGACGGGGATTTGAGTGTGGTGTTTCCTGTCCGGGGTGGAAAGCTGAAACAAACGCCACGGACGGAGCTGAAAAATGGAGGGGGCTAAACAAGCAGCGGGTTTAAAATAAAAACCCTCAGACCCCAAACAACCCTTTAATGCACAACGGGAGGCCAGGGCTTATCAAAAACGGGTTTGCACAAAGGGAGCGGTCAAGCCCAAAGGGGAGACCAATGGGCGGTTTGCTGCAGGTGCCCCACCCCCACGGGCCACGGGAAAAAACCAGTTGAACCAGGCTCTGCAAGCTTTAACGGGAAGAGACAAGGGTTGCCTAAGGGGTTGCACCCGGCCCCCCGTCAGCTGGTCAGGGGGGCGCTAAACCAAAAATGACTGGGGGGAAGGATGAAATTGAAGCCTACTTGGTCCCCTTTTAAAAAGAATCCCCTGAAGGGGCACAGCTGCCTCAAGCCCAAAGGGGTGACGTTTTTCCCCCCTTCCTGCTGGTAAACCCCCCAAAAAAGCGTATTTTCGACCTGGGGAGTCCAGGACCCCAGGGTGTTTTAACACGGCTGAAGGGGGAAAAATATTTGGCCCGGCTTGGCGTTCCCTTTGGCGGTCCCGCGCCCCGGCGGGTCTTCCCCCGGGGGAGTACGATGCAAAAAAACCCAGCGGGGCCCCCCCAAATTAGGGGACCGGGGGGGAACCACAAACCGGGGGGGGGGGGGTCACCCGGGGGGGGAGGGGGGGTTTCAAAAACCCGGCCCAAATGGGTGGAACGGGTCGAAATGGGGCCCGTTTTGCCCGGGTGCTCGGGTGTGGGATACAGCGTGTTTTGGGAAATACCCCCAATCCAAAAGTGGGGATAAACCTTTATTGTCCATCGGGGAGAGATTTATGCCCCCCCGAGGATTTTCCTTCAGGACTTACCGCTCCTGGGAACCAAAGGGGCCCCGGCAAAAGGGTTAAGACGGTTTCCCGGGCGTTGGGGGGGTAAAATGTTTTCCAAAGGGAGGGGGGGGCAGGTTTCCAGGGGTTTCCCAGTAAAGGGGGCAAGCCCCCGAAAGGACTAAGCGTTGGGGGCCCCGCACCCAAAGATGTGTGAGGCGCCCCAATGGACGGGGACATGTTTCTCCCAATTTTCCCCGGGTTGCAGCCGGGGCCCTGGAGTGTGACTTGGGGAGACGCAGGTCTTTTTTTTGGCCGGGGGTTTGTTTTTGCTGCTCACAGAGCAACATAAAGGAAACCGGAAAAGTATGCCCGGGTGGGGGAAAGGGGGGCCATTCGGTGATGGCCTTGAGGGGACTCTGGAAGTCGGGTTTTACATTTGCCCCGTCCCCAAAATTATTTGACTTGAGAAACTCCAGACCCGTCCTAGGGGGGGTTTGCATACTGGGGACACTAAGGACAATCCAAAAAGCAATCGTCACGATAGAAAACCCCATGCGGGTCCTAAACCCACAATTGGCGTGGAAAAGGTTTAAATTGCCCCCAATGTTATAATGGGCCCGGTTTTTTCCTTGTTTTGGGAAAAAGTTGGGAAAATAAGCGGGCCCAAAGGTGTGAAAACAAAGAAATGTCTAAAGTATGTAAACCCCTGTAAGTGCCGTGACGGGGGAAATCGGGGGTTTTGATAGCTTTCCCTTAGTGGCCCGGCGGGGAGACTGGGAAAGGAAAATCCCCCTGAGGTTGATTTTTTCCCCCCTTTAAAGGCGCCAAAGGTAATTTTGGGACGAACAATTAAGGGAAAAAAAACCTTTAGAAATTTCCTGGAGGAGGGGTTTAAGGTTAAAATTTGGGGTTTTTTCAAAACCTAAATCCAATTTTGGGGTACCCAAATTTTCGCGTACAAAATTAATCCCCTTTTAACAGGGTAAAAAACCCCCAAACCGAGGTGGTGGAACAATTTTGTAGTGCCACAGTCACATGTACGAAAGGGTTTTTTGGGGGCGGGGTCATTCACATGTGTTTTGGGGGGCATTTAGGGGTAGACAAACCAGGGAGGCATTTGGGGCAAATTTTTATTGGCCCTTTATATATAAAGCGGTAGAGGATTTTTGTCAGTCCTGTCCAAGTGCCGGGGTTAAATTTCCCCCGGGGGGCCCACCCCTTTTGAAACCCCCTAGTTCCGCCCCCGATAATTGAAGTCCCCTTTTGGCCCCATAGCTATGGACCTTGTAGGGCCCACTTCCTAAGGTCGGCCAGGGGGGCCCCCCCAACACATTTTTGGGGGTGGTGCTTGACTATCCCACCCGTTATCCGGAAGCCACCCCAAATCAGAAAAAACCTCATCTAAGGGATTTGCCGGGGAACTGTTCCAATTTTTAACCGGACCAAGCCGGGACCCCCAAAGGGAAATCCTCACTGATAGGGCACCCCGTTCTGTCCAAGTTTAAATGAAGGGGGCTGTGTCGCCTCTTAGGATTATAAACTGCAACCCCCAGTTTTAATCCCCCCCAACTAAAGGGCCCTGGGGGAAAGGGGTTTTTTTAAACAGGAATTAAAGGGGGGGATGAAAAAAAGGTGGTTGACAAGGACGGGAAAAAATAAAAACCGGTTATTGCCGTATTTAAAATTTTTTTTCTATAAGGGGGGTTTCCCGAAGGTTTTCCAAAAAGGGTTTTTCCCCCCCATTTGAACTGTTATACGGGTAAAAACCCCGGGGGGGCTATTGGTTTATAGCAAAAGGGACCTGGGAGCGGGGAGCACACGCCTCCCCCGGCAGTGTCATTGAGCATGTTGGCTGAGATAAAGATAGGTTTTGGCGGCAGTAATGCCAATTTTTAGGGAAAATTCCCAACAAGCGCAGGAAGCCCCAAGCCCGGGAGTATATAATAGGTGGGAAAAAGATAAGGTCCTTTCACCCCGGGTTTACCGTTTTTGGGTGCGGGTTTCCTACGGCGGAGAGTAAATTTCTGGCAAAGTGGCAAGGTCCTTTGAGGTCAGAGAGAAAATCAGTGAGGAAAAATAAAAGGTATATCAGCCCGGGAAAAAGGGAACCGCTAAAAAATTTTTATTGAAATTGCTCAAAAAACTTGGAAAAGGGCAGGGGAAGGGTCTCATTGGTTTTAAGTAATGCCTAAGGGGGGGTTTTCCCCAGTAAGGAGACCAGAAAATCCCTATTCCGATTCGTTGTCAGCAGTCCAAGTACAAGAGGGAAAGGGGTTCCTGGGGGAAAAAATTCAGAGGTTTTTTTTTCCCCATTTTCCCCGGTAGAAAACCCCTCTCATAAAACATGAGATAGTAACAGGGGCCAGGCCCAAAATTGGTTTAGGCTAAGGCCCCAAACGGGTGCCCCAAGGGGCCCCGGGGGACAGGCCATTCGGAGGAGGGGACAAAAATGCTGTATCAAGGGGTTATAGAAAGGGGCACAGAGTGGGTTTGGTTTCCACCCCAAGTACTCATTTTCCCAAACCCGACGGGAAACATAAGATTTTTTCCCAAAGGGCTTCAGGAAAAAATTTAAAAGAGATTTCAAAGTTTGACGATATCCTATTCCAAGAGTGGATGAGCTTAAGAAAAAAATTTTGGGCCCCCCCCCAAAAAACATTACCACTCTTGACCTAACTTTAAAGGGGTATTGGCAGGCCCCCTTAAACCCAAAGAAACCCCCGGGAGGAAAACAGCCCTTTTTCCCCGCCCGAGGGGGCCCTTTCCCCAAAAAGTTTGGGCTCCCTTTTGGCCTCCCAAAGGGCCCCTGCCACGTTCCAGAGAAATTTAAAGGATCTCGTCTTAAAAAGCCCCATAAAAAAATTTTTGGGCCGCCCTATTTTAGATGACTGGGGAACTTCCCGACAGACTGGGAATCCCCTCTGGCGAAGGTCCCGGGGGGGCCTGGATTCCATTCGGGAGGCGGGGTTGGGCGGCAAACCCCAAAAAAATGTGCAATAGGCCTCGAGGGGGGGCCCGGGGACCCCGGGGGACAGTATTGGGCGGGGGGTTATTTTAAGGGAAAAGGTTGGGTTAAAAATTTAGGCTATCAAAAAAGGCCCTAAAACCTATGTCAAAAAAAAAAATTTAGGCCTTCCCTTTGGGGTTTTCCGGAACTTTGAAGGTTTGTGCCTAACTTTTCCACAATTGCAGCTCCCCTCCACAGACCTCACAAAAGGGTCCCAAATCCTCAATGGTAAAAAAGGGATGAGAAGGCGGGGGAAGCGTTTCCCGGGAAAATTAAAAAAAGTGTTATGTAAAAAGACCAGTATTTTAAAAACCCCTAATTTTTAAAACCGGGTTTATGGAAAAGGCAGATGCCTCTAATGTGGGACTGGGAGCAGTCCTTTCCCCCGGTGGTTGACGGGGAAAAACACCCCCCTAGTGTATCTAAGCAGGAAAATTGACAAACGGCGGGAAGAAAATGCTATCATAGAAAGGAATGTTTTGGCTTTGAAAAGGGCAATTGAATCACGAAAAACTACCCCACTAAAGGGGGGCAGTTTAGGGTTTTTACGAACCCCCTCCCCCCCTTTTAAAAAAGGGTTTGGGCCCAAGGAAAATATTAGGGGGAAAAAATCAAAGAGTGACCAGGGGGTTTTTTTTCCTTGCAAAAATTTTTTAATTTTTTTGTGGAACATGCCCAGGGGGGCCCCAAAAAGGCAATGCAGAATTTTCCTTTGTCCCCGGGTTTTTTTGTTGTAAGGCACAAGGTTTCTCCTCCCCCCGGGGCTGAGCAGAGGGGGGGGGGGTAAAAAAAGATGGCCACCGGAAGAGTTTTGCAATGGTTTTATATATTTCCGCCAGGGTTTTTTTGGATGCACCCTGATGAAAAGGGTTTCAAGCGGCTTCAAAAAAAAAAGGAAAATTTGCATGGGGGCCCGGCCCCTGGTAGGTGGCGTTTTCGTGTTCACCAAGGAAAAAAGGCCTTGGGTGAGGTAGGGGGCCGTTGTTTTGTTGTCAGCTGCGATATGTAGTTGGGACAATTTTTAAAAAAGCTTTCTTTTCCCCCGGGGCGGGGTCTTTAAAGGGAGCAGTCCCGGGGGTTTTGGGGGGGTGACTGCTCCCCTCCCCCCCCGGGATCCCGGGCCACAGTTTTTGGGTTTCCTCATATAAGTCACTAGTTTAGCTGACAAGGGGTGGCTGTTACCCCCGGCAAAAAAAGTTTTTACCGAGAGGGTTTTGGGGCTGGAGAAAAGGCAAGAATCCCCCCCAAAAACAGCCACGGTGAGGGTTTTAAGGGATAGGGGAGGGAAAAAAATTACCTTTGAAAATTTGGGCCCCGTCAGAAAAGGGGCAGGGTTTGGGGTTTTAATTTTTTTTGTTTTTTTCGTTTTTCAATTGTTTCCACTGCTTGCCCGAAGGGTGCCAATAAAAAACGGGAAACAACCCGTTTTTTTGGGGCTACACCCCCTATCCCGAGTCTCCGTAAAATGGACTTTTTTCGCGATCCCCGAGAGCCGCGGCCACAATATTATATTTATATATATTTAAAATAAATTTAAAATATATATATTTATATATATATATATATTATATATATAAAACCCCTAGGGGGGGTTCCCAAATTTTAAATATATAAAAAATTAAAAAATGTGTGTATTTTATTTTAAATATATATATATATATCTATATATAAAAAAAAAAAAAAAAGACAACAAAAATTTTTTTCCCATGGCCCCTAAATAAATTTACCCTTTTGCCCCCCCCTAAAAAATTTTTTTACCAAAACCCCCTTAACCAAGCCCCCCAAAACCCAGGTTTTAAAAAATTAGGTTATCCCCGGCTTTTTTTCGGGTAAGGGTTATACCGGTAAATATGGAAAAATTTTTTTTAAATTTTGGAAACACTGGGTTAAAAATGTTTTAATTGTGTTAAAAAAAAAAAAATAATTATGGCCCCCGCTGTCTTTCCCCCCCGGGTAGCCATAACTTTTTATTTTCTGTATACAGAGCTGTGTAAGGACAATGTGACTTTTTCAATGGGACCATTTTGGTGTTTATGTGTCTATTTTGTTGCTTTTTATTCCATTTTATGTGCTGCAGAATGAACAAAAATCCCAATTCTGGGAAGGTTACATATTGTGGCAGATTTCTAGGCTAGGTCATTAATCGTGTAGTGATATCAAATATGTGTACTTTATTTTTTATCTGTAATGGGAAAAGGATGGGGCATAAGTCTTTATTTTATGTTTTTGTGTTTGTGTCCCCTAGGGGACTTGAATCAGCGATCTTCAGATCACTGTTACAATACATAGTAGTACATAGCTGTACTGCTATTTATTATAACTGTCACTCAATATGCCCAGCGGTGTCCTCAGGGCACAGTCGGATGCAGTGACGTCACAGGCAGCATGGAGGCCTTTGTTAGGCTTCCAGGTTGCCATGGAAGGCATTGACACCCTGCAAATGTGCAGCGAGGGGCAGATGCAGACAGAGAGAACTCCCTCCCTCTGTCTTCCCCTTAGCGACTGTGGTCGCAATTGACTGCGGCATTTAAGGAGTTTATCCGCTGACAGAGCAGCTGTGATATAAAGCTTGCTTCATGCTCCAATCATACGGTCTCTGCTTGTGAGCCTGCCTGATCTTCTGGACATAGCCATATGTCCATGTGAGGGAACACCTTCAGCACAATACCTGTGGGTGTGTTCAATGTCAGGAAGGGGTTAATAAGTCTGGTTCTGTGATACTCTTTGAAAATCTAACCACACTCTTCACCTGTAGATACTGTACTTCCTATGTGTCCTGATACTAGGGGGCCCTAAAACATGGGAGTGAAGAAATCCTGCAGAACCTGATTATCTGAGTAACAAGGGAAAGGTAATGTATACAGGAGTGAATGGCTGCTGGTAACACTGGAGATCAATAAATGCTCTAGCCTAGACTAAAATATTTTATTCCAAAGCAACTCCAACAAATGAAGACTGAAAGAATGTTCAAAGTGTGAAGAAGTCAGAATAAACAAGAGGATACAAGCAGTGAAAACTGGGGAGAAACCAAAGAGCAAAGTCAATCCAACAGGTTCCGAAGGAGAATAGGAGAGGTTAAACCAGAGGGAAATAAATCTTATACAAGCCAACGAATGATATGAGCAGATAATAGTGGCATGTAGGCAAGACCAGAGTATAAAATACTATTACTGTGTCTGCCTATAGACAGGACAGTATGTACTGAGTGAACACACCCTACCAACCCCTTACCAACATTGTACGTATGTATACGTTCCTCTTTCAGTGAAGGAGCATAGAGTCCACTTCATACCCAGTTGGTACCGGCTATAAATTAGAGCTAAAACCCAATGCATTCAGCAGGGATCAGAGATGTGGCTGCAATGACAGATGGAATAAAAGCCTCTGAAGCCACCATGTTGCTATCTCTATTACTTTCTGCCATAGGCAGGAGGTACAAGCACCATATTTGTAAACCTTTATGTATTATGTATATAATTCAGAATAAAAATAAAAAAGTCATACAAATTTCATCTATTAAAAGATAACATCATAGGAAAAAAATCCCACAGACAAAATTGTGTTTTCTGATCAGTTAAAAAATTTCATGCATCCCAAAATGGTACCAATAAAATTTACATTTTGCATCCTCACTGAGGTCTATATGCAAAAGGTCAAAGAAGTTATTGGTTGCAGAAAATCGAGCTGCAGAGCAAATTAAAATTGAGAAAGGCTTTTTTTTTTTTTTTTTTACTTTTTTTTAACGTACTAGAACATAACAAACACTCTACAGATTTGGGGTCACAGAAATTGTACCGACCTGCAGAATACAGATAACACATCATCTATGGAGTGCTATGGAGTGAACTCCACAAAAACAAAATCCCCATAAAAATGGAGCAATTATGTTTTTTTTCCACATTCCACCTCACTTAGAATTTTCAGGAGGTTTCCCAGTCTATCTTATGGTACAGTCAATGGCACCATTAAAAAGTGCAAATTGTTCCACAAAACTAGGCTCTCTAGCAGATATAGGTGGAAAAATGTAAAAGGTGCGGCTCTGTGAAGATTGGGAGGAAAAAACGACTGTAGCGAAAAATAGGCTGTAGGGCGAAGGAGAGGGTTTATGTCTTTTGCGGGGGCGCCTCTAGAGACCCTGGGAAACTACCAGTATAAGGTCACTGTATGCCGGTTACATTAGTCTTTCTGTGGTGGTTTTATTTGGGAACAGTTTGGTAATGTTATTTGGCCACTATATCATGGTAACACCATGGTGTGGTGGTATCACTAATGCCTCAGGTTGTGGTGGATATAATTCCTAATATTGATCTTTACATAGTGCATTTTGTTCAGTAGCAGTAAGAGGGTAACAAGTAATCACTGCATGAGGGTAATATTTGGTTCTCGCAAAGCAGTTTTATTCAATATCTATTTTTCATTTATAATCGGGGGGAGGAGTGTTATTTCTCTTAAGACCAAAGAAACACCCCTGGGAGCCTTAGAGATTAGTCCCGCAATGCTCTGCACAACACCGTCTGATGTACAGTAAGTCCATGTGAAGGGTTCCCGGGTTGTCGTGGTAAAATGTTTTATTAGGAGTAAAAAAAACTCCCTCTTTCTAAACTTTCACACCCTCTAGTATTTTAGATGTAATATTTTTTACACAAAAATGTGCCAGATGCATTATATGATGCAGTCACCCCAAATATCGAAGCACTCTTATGTATACTCACTATGTACATTATCACATGCATATGTATACTCACCACTAAAGTTGTGCTTTAAATTCAGATTAGATCAGACTTTCTTCTCTTGCCTGTGTTTCAGGATCTGGCACAGACGGATGTCACTGCACCTCTGCTATCCCTACTGTGTATGGGCCCCGGAGCAGACGGGTGTCACTGGACCTCTGCTAACCCTACTGTGTATGGGGCCCCGGAGCAGACGGATGTTCCTGCACCCCTGCTAACCCTACTGTGTATGGGGCCCCGGAGCAGACGGATGTCACGACCTCTGCTAACCCTACTGTGTATGGGGCCCCGGAGCAGACGGATGTCACTGCACCTCTGCAAACTCTACTGTGTATGGGGCCCCGGAGCAGCGGATGTCACTGCACCTCTTCTAACCCCGCTGTGTATGGGGGCCCGGCAGCAGATGGATGTCACCGACCCCTGCTAACCCTACTGTGTATGGGGCCCCGGAGCAGACGGATGTCACTGTACCTCTGCTAACCCTACTGTGTTTGGGGCCCCGGAGCAGACGGGTGTCACTGCACCTCTACTACCCCTACTGTGTATGGGGCCCTAGAGCAGACTGATGTCACTGTATCTCTGCTAACCTGACTATGTATGGGGTCCCGGAGCAGAGTTATGTCACTGCACCTCTGCTAACGCTACTGTGTATGGAGCCCCCGAGCAGACGGATGTCACTGCACCTCTGCCAACCCACCCGTTTTATGGAGCCCCGGAGCCCGACAGATGTCACTGCCCTCTGCTAACCCTAATGTGTATGGGGCCCCGGAGCAGACGGATGTCACTGCACCTCTGCTAACCCTCCTGTGTATGGGGGCACGGAGCAGACACATGTCACTGCACCTCTGCTAACTCACCTGTGTATGGGGCCCAGGAGCAGACGGATGTCACTGCACCTCTACTCACCCTACTGTGTATGGGGCCCCGGAGCAGATGGATGTCACTGCACCTCTGCTAACGCACCTGTGTATGGGGCCCCAGGGCAGACGGATGTCACTGCACTTTGCTAACCTACTGTGTTGGGGCCTGGAGCAGACGGATGTCACTGCACCTCTGCTAACGCACCTGTGTACGGGGCCCCAGGGCAGACAGATGTCACTGCACCTCTGCTAACTCACCTGTGTATGGGGCCCCAGGGCAGACAGATGTCACTGCACCTCTGCTAACCCACCTGTGTATGAGACCCCGGAGCAAACGGATGTCACTGCACCTCTGCTATCCCACCTGTGTATGGGGCCCCAGAAGTTACCACACCTCCACTAACCCTACTGTGTATGGGGTCCTGGAGCAGACGGATGTCATTGCACATCTGCTAACCCTACTGTGTATGGGGCCTTCTCCAAGGAATCATGTTTTCTGCTTCATCGAATGAAGGGATTTTAGAGTGTCAGACAAGAAACAGCAGAGAACAAAAAATTTGAAACCATTGACGGAAGAACCCAAGCTGATGGTAGCAGTGTTATGGTCTGGGGAATGTTTCTATGTCACTCTTTTGGCCACTCATCCATGTGGAATGCACTTATACCAAATATGGATATGAATCAATGTTTACCGATCACGTACATATTAATTGTCTTCCTGAGGCCGATGGGATCTTCCAGCAAGACAATGCAACATGTCACATGGCTGGAAAGGTCTGACATTGTCCAACTCCCCAGAACCTAAATGAGCATGTGTGGTGTTGGATGGTGGCATTGGCACTATGGACCTTTCAGCAGCTGTGGCATGCAGTTAGTTCCAGATACCTAGGACAACCTGCCCTATTGAGTAGCTACCAGCCCATAAAGCTGCTGTCTGTGCTGCATGCGGCAGTGACTCTGGATGTGAGGTGCTGCTCAGAATAATGAGACTTTGTGCATGGATGATATAGCTGGTGTATGATGCATTGTTGTATCTGAATGGTGCATACAAATTTACCACGTAAACTTGACAGTAAAATCACTATGATATCACTTTTTCAGGTGTTTGAATGTTTTTTTATTGTAACCAAGGAACAGAAAGCATGAATATTTGTGATTATAGGTCAGCTAGACTTTGGTTAATTGGCAGGTATTATGGGGGTGTGTATTATATACATTTATATATATATATATATATATATATTTATATATATATATACTATTATATATTATATTTGCGTTTCTGAGTCTTTTTCAATATTAAACACATTATTCACATGGCCTTGCTATATGTTCAAGTGTTCTAGGATGGAATCTTCCATCTTGTGTTTTATTTTCCTTATTATGGAGCTCTTGAAGGTCTAGAATAAAATAAGTGAGTTTATGACAGGAAACAAGACTAAATGAAGTTTTCCCATCTCAATATATCTTAAGCTCAAAACAAGCACATTTCTAAACTACTTTCATTATCAAAAATTGTGCCATTTACTGGAATCCATCACTTCTTGCTCTTCTTTGTTTACTGTTTGTTGTGTAGGGTTCGATCCCTATTCCTTGCTGATGGCAGGGATGCAAGGAATCTCACAGACTGGCCACAACACTGAAACACTCTCCCAGGGCCTGTGCAGGAGACTTCGAGCTACTTTGTAGTACTGAGAACTGTACATGAAAATTCAGGTTCAAGCAAGAAGCACAATTATGTCTTTGGATTGCTGATGGCCTGAAATGTCAATCGATCTTGTAGACGCACCTCTGTTTGATTCTGTGTCTTTTCTGCTGTGCAGATGGAGGAGAGGATATAACAGCTCTACCCAGGCATCCCAGCTACCATTAAAGGTAGGAAGCTTGGTGCTAAAGAGGAGGGAGGTGCTGGCTATTATAAAACCATGAAGAACATCTTGACCTTTTACTGTTGACATAGCATAATATGGCCTTTTGAGGACAACCATAATGTGGCCCTCAGTGAAAATAAGTTTGACAGCCCTGACCTAAGACATAGGGTTAGAATATTACTTCCTTTTGAACAGGAGATCAGTAGTATCTTGATGAAACATTTCTTTAGAAGAGACAGTCGGTCATTAACAACACAAATAATGCATGTTTCGTTAGGCTTGTTTAGAATGAGAATCCCTATTTTATGAAAGTTTGTCTTCTAATAGAGGTAATGGGCAGCAAGTACTTGATATTCTGGATTGTGGATTCCATTCTATTGATTTATACATTAGACTCTGGAAGTCTACACATTAGAATACTTTACTGATTCTAATTTCATAAATAGTTTCCTCCATATCTGAAATATAAATATTTCTTTTACAATAAGAGTTCATCAACCAATCACTGGGAGATTGTGGCTGCCAGAGATTGTCTAGAGTTGACAGCCTCTTGGCATTAGTTATATGACAATTTGGAATGTGCTAGCAGTAACCTTACCTTTCCTTTATTACTGAATAGACAACAATGACATCACTGAATATAAACAATTTCCTATTCATGCAATGTTATTCTACATGTAGTACTACAATGCAGTATAAGCAATAGAAGATGTGTTATTTCTTCCTGACACATTATAAACAAATTAGAGTAAGGCTTGAAGGGGTTTCTCTTTTAGGACTTCACTACCCTGTATGAGATGGTCACCTAGTCATTTATATGGGTTTCATATAAACCACATTTCTACTGTAACCCGTGGTACAAGGAAATGTTTGGTTGGCTGTAGCTTCTGCCATTGATAATGGCTGAGTACCATGGTTTTCAGTTCTCAGACCAGTGTGGTTGTACAGATAGGACAACTGCTTTTAATTTAGCAAAAGCTTCTTTGAAGTCTTTGTTCCTCAGAGTGTAGATAACAGGATTAAGCAGTGGGATAATCACAGTGTAACTTAGAGACAAGACTTTGCTCAGATTCAATGATTTTCCATTTTTTGGAAACATATAAACAATCATTAATGTCCCATAAAATGAGCAAACTACAATGAGGTGGGAGCTGCAGGTGGAGAAGGCTTTATGTCTTCCGGTATACGATGGGATCTTCAGACTGGTGAAGACAATGTACACATAAGACAGCACGATTATTATAAAAGGTACCATAGCAATGATCATTCCTACTATCAGTGTATGAAATATGGATATTTCAGAGCAGAAGAGCTGCACTAATGGTTCCAAGTCACAGTAGAAATGGTCAATAACATGTCGTCCACAGAAAGAAAAACTGTTCACAAAAATCACATCAATCAACATCACCACAAAACCAACCAACCAAGCCCCAATTACTGATGTCACACAGAACCTATGACTCATGATAGAATGATAGTGGAGAGGTTTACAGATGGCCAGATAGCGATCATAAGACATCACTGACAGGAGAAGACATTCGGAGGAGTCTGAGGTGGCAAAGATAGCAAACTGGATGATGCAGCCAATGAGGGGCATAGTACTTCCCCCATGCAGTATTGTATGAAGCAGGATGGGAACAATATCTGTAGTTACCAAAATATCACACAATGTACGTGTAAAGAAATACATGGGAGACTGAAGAGATTTTTTCTCACTAAATAAGACATGATAGAAAATTTTCCTAAAATGGTCCCACAGTATATAATGAGCAGTAGTGAGAAGAATGGAAATGTGAAGACCTCAAAACCTGTAAATCCCAAAAGAATGATGGAGGTAATGTTATTTGTCAAAACCATCTGGAGAAGATGAATCAATTGAAAGAAAACTTTTGTTGTTAAAAGAAAGTTTTACATCTAAATAAAGTTCTAAAGATGAGATGAGGTGAAGTGTCCATCCTCACTCATCAGGCTTCTACTTAAGTTCCTTCTTCTTGGTTTCTAACTTTCATTTCACTATATAAGACTAGATGGAAAGAGATGTAGGTGTTGGCGGTTGTGCTAAATATTGTTCAACCTTCAAGTGGCTTGGGAAAACTTAGGATGGGTCAAAAAAGTAAATTTTTTAGTACACCAACACAAAACAACTTTACCCAACTGTAGAGCAAAGTGGAGGGAGTTTTGCTGCTTTAGAGCCCAGACATATTAAGGCAATTGAGAAAACAATTATTTCAAAGATGTATGAAAATATTTTACAGGAGAATGTAAAGACCACAGTCCATGACCTGAAACTAAATGAGTCAATAGGTGATGCAACTTGACCCAAAGCTCACAAGGAAATCAACTAAGAACCATTGAAAAGGTAATTTGGGAGTTGGAATGGCCAATTCCTGACCTTAACCCTGAAGATGGAGTGCTGCAGTCAAGGCATCCTGTAAATCTATTTTCTGTTTTTGTTCACCTATTTTTTGGACCTCCAAAAGACAAGACTTTTTTGTTATTTCCTGATAGATAAAACCACAGAATTAAAAGAAGGGTCAAAGTATCACAAGTTTGATCATTAATCATCGTTACCATAAATTTCTCTCACCAAAATCTATGCTCTTACATGAGGTGGCATGAATAATTTATCTGGAATTTTAAGTAACCTTCCTGAGCAAACCCATCCTCTGTCTATTGTAGTGAGGTCTTCTCACCTTGTACCACTTCTGTGGAATGGAGACTCCAGTTTAAATTTTCCCCAATTAAAAATTTACCTTACCCCGCGTACTGGGTTTTTTAAATCACACTTAAATTGCTCTTTGTTTTAATATATATTCAACCAGTTTAGAGGGAAAAAAATAAAATGTTTCCACTTTAGAATCATAGAAATCACACAGAATAATGCAGTAGTCAGTATCATAGACAGACAATTGTATGATGCTGCATTATTCATCATTTTATTTCCCTTATGAAGGGAAAGATAGTTCGGATATCCCAGTGGGCCTCCGGGGTTTTTGCTTCCCCCTTTTGCACGATGTTATTTTAAATTAGAACTAATTAAAAAAAATAGAAATAATCAGAAAGAAACTAGTGTCTTATGTCTTGTCCTCTTTTTTTTCCAGATCTTAGAAATAAATGATTATGCAAAGCAATATCTCAAATTATGGGAAATAAAAGTAAAAATGAAGATAAAAAAATAATTACTAGAAGAAAAACATAAGAAATCAAAGCAACCATTTTCCTGTGTGAGAGATGTATTATGGACCTTTAATTCCCATTTGGCCGTATATAAAGAACAAACAGTGTCCGCAGTGATATTTGATTCCGAAAAAGCTGAAAACTGTTTTATCTAAGCACCTGACTTAGCTGCGTGCCAGATTTGATGCAGAGTGGTCCAGCCATTTGGCCGTGCATGAAGAACAGAAAACCATTTTATTTATCTTTATTCTATGAATCATCACAACAATCAGAATATCAAATATGTATTTTTAAGGAAACTAAAAGGATAGACATACTATTAAATAAAAAACTTTTTTTTATTATTTTCATCTCGAAGTGCCTGATTTAGAATTGTGCCAAACTTGATGCAGATTGGTCCAGTCAACTCGAAGTGCATAAAGAATTTACAACGTTCACAAAAAATATGATTTTTTTTAATATGTGGTAGGTTCTTTAGAGCTTAAACCTTCTAAAACTTCCAAAATTTGTGATTTGCCAATGTGCTAAATATAGTGCTCAGTCTAAGGGTATGTTCATACAGCGTGTTCAATATGTTTTTGGATATGTTTTTAGATGGGTGTTTGGATTTGTGTTTCGGACCTTAAACAGACCCAAACCTGCATGTAACAATGTGCAGTGTGATGTACATTGCTTTCAATGTAAAACACACATCAGTGTTCAGACGAGTGATCGCCGATGCCTGTTTAATTCCGTCTTTTTGATGCATCTTTCGGATCCGTTCAAAGAATTGACATGTGAATTCTTGATCCATTTGATGCAGCAGATGCCCTATTTAAAACTATAGGGTGCGTTTCTGCTGCAGCAAAAACACATTCTGAACACACTGTGTGAACATACCCTTAAAGCTTCTGAAGCAACCCCTTTTGGCTCTGGTCGCTGGCCACGGCCGGTACGACATAAACCATGGTTTTTGACCTAATACTGTGTTTCAGATTACTGTTTACTGTGTGAACTGGGTTTATCTGTTCTGGGTTTTGATTGATTCCTGGCCAACACCGTGGCCAGGAATCTTCCAGCACACTCTTGGTTAACTTTCTTCCTTTTTGAGTGACAGCTCTCTTCTCCTATCTGGTCTTTTCTTCCTTCTGCCTATTGCCTCAGTTCTACCTTTCTTCTATTCCTATATAAGATCCCTGCTTCCTTTCTGCCTTGCTGCTTATTGTTCATTGCCATAGTTCGCTGCACTTTTCTTGTTTTCCCCAACCCG
>JAODAL010066768.1:0-17612 GCA_025379985.1 Phyllomedusa bahiana
GGAAACACGGGAAACATCAACAATCGGGCAAAAAGGTTGCGGGGAGGAAGTTGCTTATGAAGCAGGAGATGGCCAGCCATTGGGGGGGAAAAATTTGATGTGCTGGCCTTTTAAAAATCTACAAAAAGCCGGCGGGCGAAACCCTGGGAAAAGGGATTTAAAAAGCGAATGGGCCAAGGGGCAAAATAGGGGCAGGAGGTAAAGGGCAAAGTAGATGCCGGCAGGCCCGGGTTTTTGGAAACCCCAAACCCCAAGGCCCCGGGTCCGGAACTTGGCCAGGGCACAAAACCTGACATTTGTGTTTTTTTTTAATTTTAAAAGGTTTTTTATCATAAAACTTAGGGAATGAAAGCGTTGTTATATACGTGCGTTACTTGCCGTTTTATAAGCCGAACCGGACCCAAAATTCATTTTGGGTGTATATTTTATATCTTCTTTTTTTTTTTATTCTCGGCCCAAACCAAATGTCTTGAGGTTGCTTTATATGTGATGAAATTTATGAATCTTTTTTTCCCATTAATGGGCGGGTTTTTTTACTATCAATTTTCTGTTTTAAATTTCCCTATTTTCCTACAAAAAAATGGGTTTTAACTTTTTTAAATTGTTTTTTTAAATTTTAAATATATTGACACTTTTACTCTTGGAGCGTACTTTTTTACGAAGAAAAGGCAAAACCACAATCCAAAAAACCCAATGTCGAGGGGTATAAGGGATTTTCCCATGAAGTGTTTTTCCTAAGTAGCTTTTCCTTTTTTAAAAATTTCAAACCCCCTTTTTAACATTTGTCTTTTTTACCTTTGGGGGATATCAAAATAAATTTGATAGGCAAATTACATTAGGGGTTTTTTTATTTTTTTTTTGCTCTTAGTGAAATTTTGGGTGGGGGAATGTATAAAGGTTTCCCAAAGTTTGTTTTACATTTTGTTACTTGGGGCTATTATTTTGCCCATTTTTTACCTTAGGACTGAAACCTTAAAACCTTAAAACTGATAAATTGGCAGGCATGAGTTTTTAAAAGTGTAAAACGGGGAGCGCGCTTCTTTTTTTTTAAAAAATTTTTTTTTTAATCAAAACGCCGGCAAAAACCTGATGAATTTGTGGCCCCAAAAAAAACATCTTAGGGTATGTGCAAAATGATGTATTGCGGCCCCATGCAGAAACACGCCGAAAATACACCCGTGTTTTTTTTGGGGCTTGCGAGGGGCGGGGGGGGGGGTGCAGCTTCAGACATTGATGGTTTTTTTCGTTTGTTTTTCCATCAATGTCCATAGGTCCAGCCCCTACATTCAGAATGGAGAGGTTTGGGGGACTCTGGAAAAGACTTACTATTTTCATAGTTTGTCAGGCCGAAAAAAAGGGGAATTTCGTCCCTCCGTTCAGGGCCCATTTTTTTAAAGTGTTTTATCCCGGGAAGGGGAAAACCCCCATGAGCTAGAAAACCCAATTGGGCTCATGTTAGGGGGGAAAAAAAAATTTTCCCTTCCCGACTCCCAAATTTGGGAATGGAATTTTTAACCCCCGGATCAAAGATCCCCCTCCAGGGCCCAGTCACTATTAAATTGTTTTATTACATCTGAAATGTATCCAGACCTTTTTCCCAAAAAAATTCCCAGGGCAATATAACTTGTTTTTTATTACATTTTTGAAAAGTTTCCCCCGACCCTTCTCCCGAATCCCGGTCAAAAAAAAACTTTTTTTTAAATTTAAATGAAATATATAAGACCCTTCTCCGGGAAACACGGTCCTATAAAATTGTTAATTTCTTTTAGAAAGTCTCCGAAAACTTCTCCAGAATTTACGGTCAAATTTAAATTTTTTTAATTTTTTTTACATTGTTTTTTCCAGCCCCTTTTTTGGAATCCTTTGGGCATAGAAAATTGGGTTTTTTTATTTAATCTCCCGAAAGATCCAAGCCCCCTTCCGAACTTTTTTAAATGGGAAATTAAACCTTTACCCAAATTTTCCCCTTTGGGAGAGTTCCACGTTCACTGCTTTAAAAGTAAAAAATCCCTTTCTATGTTTTTTGTAGGAAAAATTTCTTTCTCAAGAGTTGGGGGGCGCCCCCCTTGTTCTAGTTTCAGTCCTGGGGGATTTAAATTTTAAAACTTTAGCGAGATCTCTTTTTTGGCCTTTATTATTTAAACATATTTATTATGTCCCCCCGAAAAACCGTTTTTCTTTTAAAAATAAATTTAACCCCAAACCCTTTCTTAATTTTTTCTGGATTTTGCCCGGGCCCCCCAGTCCTTTTATTATTTTTGTTTCCGCCTTTGTAAACCCGTTCAAACTTCAATTTTTTTTCCTGTGCACTGGTGCCCAAAAATGTCCACAATTTTTCCCTGTGTGGTCTAACCCGGACTTGTTTAATGGGAGAATTATGTTCCTTAAAGGGAATTTTATGCCCCCTTTTTTTAAAACCCCTTTTTCCTATTAGCCTTTGGGAGTGCTGCCTGAACTGGCTGTCAATTAAGTTTACTGTCCAACCGGATTCCCCAAATCCTTCTCCAAAGTACTTTTCCCCGTGTTTTTTTCCCTTTAACATGTTTTCAGTTAAAGGATTTTTCCTCCCCCAAAGTTTTCATAACCTTGATTTATCGTGTTTTAAAACCCCTTTTGCCCTTTCCCTGCCCAGGCCCCCAATTATTTAAAATCCCCTTTGTAATAAAAACATTTTTCCTTTATTGTGTTTGGGTTCCCTTTTTCAGAAACTTTTATCGTCTGCAAAGATCAATATTCTATGTGCAATCCCTGTGTAAGATTTATTAATGAAAGTTGAAGAGGTAGGGGGGGGGGCCCCAAAACTTTAACCCTGTGGTACCCCCTTTTTTTTAAAAAGCGATTTCCCGTCTGAAATATGAAGTTTAAACCCACCCCTTTTTTTTCTTTCAGTGAGCCGTTGCTTACCCTTGCAAACATTTTCCCCCAGTCCCCGCAAATTTTTCATTTTACTTAACCCAACCTTTTTTTGTGGAAAAAGGGATCAAATTTCTTTAGGAAAAAATCCCAAAAAATATGACTCCAGTGGGCCCCACCCCTATCCAGTTGGAAAATTTAACCTTCCCCATAGAAGTGATGAGATTTAAGGGCTAACAGGGGGCTGATCCTTCATAAAAACCCATGCTGGGAACGGCGTTTTTCATTTATTTTTAAATGGGTTTCTTAGGTAGCATTCTTAGAAAAACCCCTTTTAAATTTTCCCCAAAGGGTTAAAACTTACCGGCTTTTAGTTTCCAGGATCCCCCTTTTTGCCCCCTTTTTTTAATATTGGCCCCCCATTTGCTATGTGCCAATCCTTTGGGAACCCTATCCCGTTTTTTTACAGTCCATGAATTTTTAAAAATAGGGGGCCTTTTCTATGACATTTACTTAAAATCCCTTAGGGGAAAATGGGTGTTGCCTTGGAAATGGGGGGTTTGGGCTTTTTTAAACTTCCCAAGGCAGAGCGCATTCTTCCTGGGTTAGGGAAAAAAAACAATTTTTAAGTTGGAAAATTTTTTCCTCCTTCGCATCAAAAGGAAGCTTTATCCTTTCCTTTGGTAAAAACGGGGGAGGGAAAAAATTTTTTTAATTGGTTTGTTTTTTTTAAAATTTTGGGGGTTTTTTTTTCTTTCTATTGCAATGGGCTTTTGTCTCCAGCTTTGCTGGGCCCTTTTTCTTTATTTTACCACTTTTTTTTTTTTTCCTTTAGCTTTTAGTCCCCTTCCTGCCCTCCTTTTTTAGTTGGTTAAAACGCTTTCTTTTTGTTTTTTTTTTGCTTTCCCTTTTCTTCTCTGTTTTATAACATTTGGGTTTTTTTCCCGTTTTAATTATTTTTTTTACCATATGGTTTGTACCTCTCCCCGTGGGCGCCTAATGATGTTTTTAAAGATCTCCCATTTATTTTTTGTTCTGCTATTTTTAAACACCTTGTCCCAGTCAATACAGTTTAGTGCCTCTCTAAGCAGGGTAAAATTAGCCTTCCTCAAATTCAGTGTTTTTGTGGCTCCATGACAAAAAAGCTCTATTGAAGGATAAATGGAAGTTTATTATATTATGGTCACTATTCCCTAGGTGCCCCTCAACCTGAACCTTTGTTACTCTGTCAGGTCTATTAGTCAATATTAAGTCTAGAAGGGCCTTTCCTCTAGTCGGTTCCTGCACCATTTGGGAAAGGTAATTATCTTTAGTTATAGACAAAAACCTGTTTCCTTTGTGAGAGCTACAGGTTTCAGATTCCCAGTTTATGTCTGGGTAGTTAAAGTCGCCCAGAATAACAACCTCATTCTGATTAGACTCTTCATCTATTTGCCTGAGGAGCATATCTTCTATGGGTTCTGTTATATTTGGAGGCCTATAGCAGACTCCTATTAAAATTATATTACTGTTACTACCCACATGTATATTTACCCATAATGATTCCACCTGTTCACTACCTGTACCTATATCTTCCCGCAGTGTTGGCTTCAGACAGGATTTTACATAGAGACAGACACCTCCCCCCTTCCGGTGTTTATGGTCACTTCTAAAAAGACTGTAACCCTGCAAGTTAACCGCCCAGTCGTAGCTCTCGTCCAGCCACGTCTCAGTTATCCCCACTATGTCATATTTTTGACTTGAATGGAAGTTCCCAGTTTAGGTTAGTGATGATGCTCAGCTGTAATCGGAACTTCCATTCATTTTTAAGGGCGAGTCCCAACCACCTCTTCATTCAGAACGGATAGGTTCTGGGGCTCATTTAGAAGATAGGTGTGGGCTCCAAAGGTGGGACCTGGAGCTTTTACACATTACTGGCATATGTTAGGGATATGCCATTGATGTCTGTAATGAGACAATCCCTTTAAACCTTTCCTGACAGCCTGTCTTCATTTTTTCCTCCTCGTCTTCCAAAAGCCAAAACTTTTTATTTTTCCATCTACATGGACATATAAGGGCTTGTTTTTTGCGGGACAAGATGCACTTTTTAATGCTGCCTTTGAACATAATATATAACATACTGGGAAACCGGAAAAAAAAAATTAAACAAGGGGTGAAATGTGAAAAAAATGGATTTGCACTATCTGTGCTAAGGTTTTATTTGGATGAGGTTCACTCTTGGGCATAAATGTCTGTACTGTACAGCACAAAGCATTATGGGAAAGGGGCTGAGAAGCCCACAGCGCTCTCTGATGGTTGTAACAAATCCTCAATTTGCTTTTGACCCACCGAGTCTTGGGTAAGCAAAAAGGATTTTTTTGTCAAGCCAGGATCTCTCATCTACAGACAATGCTGTTTCGGGATTCTTGTCCCTCTTCAGTGCAGAGTAGAGAAGATACTGGCTGGCTGTGTGGGAGGCATCGGGTAGCTCAGGTGGGTCAAAAGCAAATTGAGGATTTGTTACAACCAAAAGAGGGAGCTGTGGGCTTCTCAGCCCCTTTCGCATAATGCCTTGTGATATGCAGATGCTAAGTAGAGGGCGAAAAGGCAAAACAACAACTCTACAAGCCGTTCGTTCGGTGCTCTCCTTAAGGAGAGATCTTCCCTTCCTGAGCTACCGATGCCTTCCCCACAGCCAGCCAGTACCTTCTCTACTCTGCACTGAAGAGGGACAAAAATCCGAAACAGTGTTGTCTGTAGATGAGAGATACTGGCTTGGCTAAAAAATCCTTTTTGCTTTCTCAAGACTCGGTGGGTCAAAAGCAAATTGAGGATTTGTTACAACCAACAGAGGGCGCTGTGGGCTTCTCAGCCCCTTTCCCATAATGCCTTGTACTGTACAGGTCAGTACAATTCCGGTGATACCAAAGATGTAGGATTTTTTTTTTTTTTTTTTAAATACACATTCTCTATTTCGCACTCCAACAATTCACTTTTAACATACAGGAACAGGTAACTGAAGACTTTTTCTAAACACTTTGCTTTGCTGATTTTTTTTTTTTGGTCTGGACATAAAGATGATTTTATCTCCTCTTAGTGCACACAAGTTTCTGGTTATGACCACCTCTCCCCACCCCTTCTGCTCTCTTTTATTTCTCATTGCTCCAAGCTGCCATCAGTCACTCATTCCGACCATGGTCACCTCTGGCAGAGGCTTAGCTCCAGCGATGGACTTTGAATGCTTCTCATTTAGCTAAGTAAACACCCTTTAGAGCCCTGTATCCCGAGTACTACACTTTATAAATCTCTTGCACTCATTGTCAGTGTAACAGGAATAGCTAGAAACATCACAACTGATGTGTCAATCAATAATATAGACCCACCTACAGACTAAACAGCATGTGTAAGTATAAAAGTTGGCTGTGGCTCTGTGAAACTGTATGGTAAGAAAACCCCTTTAAATTTACGCTGTATCTCCATTTTCTACAACCAATAACTTTTTTGTTTTTCCACCTATGAAATTAGAGTGAGGGCATATTTTTCAACCACATTTTAAAAGACGTGAAATAAAAAAAAAAAAAAAAAAAAAAAAAAAAAATATATATATATATATATATATATATATATTATATATATATATATATATATATATATATATATATATATATATATATATATATATTTTTTTTTTTTTAATTCTGCAATTTTGGCATTTGGATTTTTTTCTTTCTACAGTGTTCAGCCTATGGGATAAACTAATATATATTTCAATACATCAGAATTTTATGGATGCAGCAATACTAATTTTGTGTAACTTTCATTTTTTGTATTTGTAAAATGGCAAAAGGGGTTATTTGACATTTTAGTATTTTATATTTTCTTTATACATTTAGTCCCTTTAGGGTTCAATCACTTGCACACCCATCCGTACTATGTAAATAATCTATATAATTCAGAAGTATGTACCCAGATGGTGATCTAATTACTTCCAGATAGAGGCAGGAAGTAACACAAACCTTAAAGGGGTTTTATCGTTTGAAGCGTTCGTGCTCTTGAGTTAATTCTATGAGATTCAATTTCAAATCCAAGGGCGTGTCTCTCCTCTCAGCAGGCGTGTCTCTCTTCACTGAAGAGCTGTGGCATCATCATTCTGTGTGAAGCAGGGGCAGGTTGTCTGGAGAGGACAGCTCTGTAACCTCCTGCAATATTCTCGGGGGTGTCTTATTTTCGGGGAAACAGGGTATGGGAAAAAGATAAATACATGCAGTTCCCGGCTTACAACGTTCCGACTTACTTTTGTCCCCTAGTTACAAATGGAGACTTATGGGGCCTGCTGGCACTTGTAGTTCCATGTTCCACAGCAATAGTAGCTGTGGAATGACAAGTTTCAGCATGCCACAGCAGCACGAGGTGAAATCTTGCTAACAAGGGCAAAACAAATGTAAAAACCCTTTCCTGCACTATCCAAAACTAAATAAAACCTTTTGTGCTGGGGTTACATTTAATAAATATACCTGTTCTGACTTACATAAAAATTCGACTTAAAGGAGTTGTCTCATTACGAGCTTTCAGCCTGTCAGTGTCCCTGGTAGTTGGAACTGAGGGGCGTGCTAGCTTGTCTGTCCTCTTCTGCTCCCCTGCTCCCCCCTCCCATCAGCACACAGGCACGCTATGTCAACTTCTATAGGGGGGGGGAGGGGGTTTGTTCTCAGAGTTCACCCTGTGGTGCCTGCCTAGGTCTGTTTGGCAGGAGAGGGCTGATCTATAGATGTGAAGTGGTGTGCTAATAGAGCAGAGGGGAGCATGTGTTTCCTATATCCCCTGCTTACTTACAATCTCCACATCTCCAGCAACAACAAGGAGTGATACTATACTCAGGATGTCTCACTAATACTGGAGAACATAAAGTTTTCACATGCCCCCTGATCTGTATAGTATTAGTATGGGGGAGTCACAGTTCCAAAGACATATCATGATTAATAGTAGACAACAGGGTCACTGCTGTCACATCTAATCCTGTGTAGAAGCAGGAGGAAGCAGGCACACACAGGGTTAATCCAGGAAGCAGGGACACAGACGCCACGAGTCCTCCTCCCCTCCAGAAGCTTCTGTGTGGGAGGGGCTCTCTGCTCCGACCTGTCTTCAAAGGTGAAGAGCATTCAACCTGACAGCCAGTTTTTTAAGATAAGGATTTCAACAGGTCAGCGTATATAGAGATTTGAGGAGCCTGATGTATAATACTAACAGGGCTAGCTCAAAATCAATCTGTAGGACATTTGTAATGAACATATATATTGCAAAGCTGCTTGTTTTTTAAAAATCTTTAAATTAAAACCCAATCATTGTAGCGAGACAACCCCTTTAAGGGCTTGTCCCCATGGCATGGGTTTGCGGCCGCTTTTTCAGACTGTTTTTGGTTTTGAAAACCGTCTAAAAAACTGGCTGCAAATTTTTCAATGGACCGCTATGTAAAACCCGTGCAGCGGTCCCCAGTGCACGGGTTTTCCGCCCGACGGTTTTTCAGAAAAACATACAGCATGTTTATTCTTCCGTCCAGTTTTTCGGACGAATGAAATGTCTAGTGAAAGGGGAGGGGCTTTTTCTCCACAAAGCCGTCCCCTGACGGCCCGTGTGCACGGAATAAAACTGATTGGATTTGTCCTGTGCCGTGGAAATGGCCCCTAAGAATAAACCTACAGTCCCTATCCCGTTCGTAACCCGGTGGACTGCCTGTATATGGACAAATCTAAAATTGTCCCTTTTATAACTATTAAAACGTGAGTTTGGTACTATTTTTTTATTCCATCTCCTTTATTTTTTTATATATATATTAGACAGATATGTTCACATATACACTGCATCCCCTGACTTTACGACTGTGCCGACTTACACAGTCCCCTAATTACAAACGTAGACTAATAGGGCATGCTGCCACTCGTAGTTCCATGTTCCACAGCAAATAGTAGCTGTGGAACTACAAGTACCAGCATGCCACAGCAGGCACAGACAGCAAAACAAATGTAAAAACCCTTCCTTGCACTATCCAAAACTAAAAAAAACCTTTTGTGCTGGAGTTACATTTAATAAATCTACCTGTTCCGCCTTACATACCAATTCAGCTTAGGAATAAACCTACAGTCCCTATCCCGTTCGTAACCCGGGGACTGCCAGGTATATGAATACATCTAAGAAATTGTCTTTTTATAACTATTAAACGAGAATTTGTATTATTTTATTCCATCTCCATTATCTTTTTTTATATATTAGAGGGATATGGGGGGGGGGGGGGGGGGGGCGTGCTTGCTAATGGCTGTGTAAGGACGTGTGCATCTGCAGCTCCTAGGCCTCTACATCTTTAATCCGGGCTAATCGCCTCACAGAGATGGGGAAAGCCAACAAAAAAAACGCCGACTCGTGCCCTCTGTCTCCTCTGCTTCCTCCCAGTGGATATTGTCGCAGTATTTTGGGCGCTTTGCTGCTCTCATGGCCCTGAGGGAGAATGGACGCTGTGGGTGATGGCTCCGAAAGACAAAAATTGAAAACAAAAGGTGGGGACAAAAAAAAAAAAAAATTTTCTATTGGGGGGGGGGGGGGGGGGGGGGGGGGGGGGGGGGCGGCGGGGGGGGGTTTTGGGGGGGGGGGGGGGTGGGGGGGGGGGGGGGGGGGGGGGGGTTTTGGCTTTTTTTGTATTTTTGGGGGGGGGGGGGGGGTTTATTTTTGGCCGCGATGACCCTGCACCAGAAATCACTCCCACACCGGCTGCCTGCCAGTGCCGAGCCTACCTTCTACAGCTCCGGTCGGCGCAGGCCCTTCTGGCGGTGATACTGGATAACTCCCCGCCGGCTCCTGCTTCTACACCTCCCGCCTCCACAGTGCAGAGATCACAGCCTAGTTAAGCACCATGCGGCGGCCGCTGGTGGATCCTGGTGACGGTGGCCTCTTCTCCGCTCGGCCAACTTCGGGTACCTGCCCTGCCTGCCATATCTCACCACGGCAGATCGTAAGACTGGCGGTGCGCCCATCTCACCTGCAATCCCGGCACTGAGTATATGCTGTCGAGGCGCGGGCGCCCCGCTCCCCGCACTCCTTCACTCCAGGAGCTCGTTCCACTCAACGCAGCTGACCGCCGCGCAACAGCTGGGGCCTTCCGCCTCTATGGAGCCGGACGGAGGAACAAGTCCCTGATGCCGGGTGCAGTCTCGACTGACTGTGACTCACTCACCTCATTTCTTCACCCCCTGGCGCATTCCCCTGCCCACCTCCATCTGGGGTCTGCCTCCCAACCTCCTGCTCCTCTGCCTGGTGGGCATTGCAATCAGCTCCCCTGTCCTTCAAAGGCCTCCTCTCCTACTGCGGGCACCCATCTGTCCCCCCAGGATGGTGCCGGATCATACTGGGGGCCTCCAGCAGCTTCCGCCTGGCAGGACGTACAGTGGGGTTATCCGCCACCTCTAGCGGGCTTCCGGAGGGCCTCGCATCTCCCCCTCAGTGCAACCCCTCAGTTTATGGGTACACTCACCCGCATGGACTCTCCTGCTCCTTCCCGCCTCTCTGGAATCAACCGGAACCTCACTCTCTTCTCCCCTCAGGCCTTCACCAGTTCTTCCAATCCTGCCAGCACTCCCAGGGGCCCGCTGACCCACCCCCACGGGTCACTGCGCCAGCTGCGCCCCCTCGCCGTCCTGGTCCATGGGCTCTTCGTGGTGCGCCAACCTCTACAGTAGAGACTTTGACTGCTGCCCTGCACCTCACGGTCCACCTTCCAGGCCACTAGTCCTCATGACCCTCTATCTCCTCCATTATCCTATGGAAGGCACATTCACGGATCCAAATGCGGTGAAATCCAATTACGCTCAGGTCCTGAAGGGGCCACTACTCTCTAGTCCCTTTGGATGCACTCGCACTCGCTGTCGCTTCGGATGCTGGTCGGGATCACCCTTTTCCCCCCGGTCCAGCGTCGCAGTCAGCCCGGTACACTTGCCGACATGCAACGAGCTCTTACTGGAATCTGCCGACGAGGCAAGATATTTCTTCTAATTGACCCAGCGACTGCTGTGGGAATGGAGGAAAGAATTTGCCCCAATTCCGTTTTGAATCTCTACCATGGTCTCACAAAGATGGACTCCCTACAGCATGCCAAGAGTCGACCTCCTCTACATATCTGCCCTTCAGCGAGTGGTACAACAACACACCTCCCCTGTTTCATCTTCAACAACACCTGGATGATGTAAATAACAGGGGGCGCCGCAACAATTTTGCGGATCCGTGGGCTTCCTGAAACGGTTCCTGCCTCTGATCTATATTCAACTGTCTCTGCTATTTTCAACGATAGTCCTGGATCGTCCTCGCAAATGCCCACATTGAGCTTGATAGGGTTCCTAGAGCCCTCCCCCCTCCAAGTCAAGATGATCTGCTCCCTAGAGATGTCATCTGTCCGTCCACTTCTTCTTCTTAAGGAGGACATTAAGAACCGGTTGGAAGGGCCGCTCTCCAGAGTACACAGGTTCCGTTCTACAGATTTACCTTGATACTACTCGCCATACTCTCGCCCATAAGAGAGCCATTGCTGAAACCCATTCTGGCTGTGCTCGGGAAAGGAACATTACCTACAGTGTGGCTTCACCCCTTTGCTCTTATTGCCCGTCCTGGATCGTTCCTACAACTCATACGTTCCCCTGAAGATATCCCCGCCTATCTGCAGGATCTCCAAATCTTGAAAATTCTCTGCCGGACTGGCCCGCTTTCCTCCTCATTGCAATAAAGCCCAGGTTCAGCCCCCAACTGGCCCTACTCCTTCGGGAATCAGGTCTCCCCAACCCAGGAAAGTACATACAGAATCCACCTTCTGTCAAGACTATTTGGTCTCTGGTCCGTGCCTGATCGTGATTCGGATAGGGCTGCGGCCTAATTGCCCCTGCCATCTCTAGGTGCTGTTGACCTATGTTTTGAGGACTCAGGAGGACATTCCCTGTGGCTTGGTTTCTATTGCACTCTTTCTCTTTTATAGTTCCCGTCTTGATTTCTGGTGCTACCCTACTCTGGTTGCCATGTGTTTAACATGTTGTTGCAGATTACGCCTGGTATTTTTTTGCATTGTTTGTCATGCTGCTAAAGAGCTCTCTCTGAACCATCCTATCTTCCTAACAGTTCCCCACGTAGGGTCGGGATCCCCTCGGGTCAAGTTTTGGCTCGAGGGTCTCCCTGGTTCACAGATGCTAGATGTTGTTTCTTTTGCGGGGGTTCTTTCCCCTGCTTTCCTTCTTCTCCCCCTTTCCCTCTTCCTTTTTTTTCCCCCTTCCCCTCCAGCGGCTTCAGGGTTGGTAGTACTCAACAGCGTTTCTCCCTTGAAATGGTGAGATCTTAACATAAGCCTTCTCTTCACACCAAGGGCCCTAAACACCCCTATGCACGTTTCTCATATTCTCTATCATTTTTCACAGATACGAGTTCATATAGCGTTTTTGAGACTCATTTCATGACCTCTCAGGCCCCCTCCCTTAAAAACCAATATTATACTAATTTATTGTGCCAATACAATCCCTCTCAAAGTGTAGAGGGGTCGCCATCGCCATCCACAAGTCCCTCCCGCTTCAGGTGTTGACACTGCATTATTGACAGTGAAGCTAGATATGGTCCCTTTTTATTTTGTCCTATCTAACGGGCAGACGTCACTGTAGTTAACGTTTTATGCTCCTAATCAGCGTCAGGTGTCGCTTCCTCCTAGCCGTCCCAGAGGTGCTGGAATCCCGGGTGATGGGACAATTTTTTTTCTGTGTGGATTTAATCTGACGCTGGACCCGACGCTTGACAACTCCTCGGCGCCGCTCGTCCCTGTCCTACTCCTGCCATTAACGGGTGAAGAATGCTCTTTTTCGTTTCCAACTAGTGAATAAGCTGGCGTCTCCAAAACCCTCGGACAGGGGAACTAAAGTTTTTACTCCATACCCCACAACATATAGTCCGCATTGACTATCTCCTTATTCAAGCATGGTGCCCTCCCGTGGTTTGCCGACAGACCTCTATTGGCAATATGATATGTCGTATCATGCTCCTGTTTTTTGCATCACACTCTCTCCATCCGCGCTATTAAGCACCGGACCTTGGAGACTTAACGAATCTCTGCTTGACCGATCCGGTCCCTGCGTGGCCGACTGCATCATACAATCGAGAACTTTTGTCGATCATGGGAGGGACACAACTGCCCCCACGGTGAAGTGGGAGGCTTAGAAATGTGTCCTGAAGAGGCGTCTTTATTAGCATGGGAGTCCTCTGAGAGGGCTAAGCAGCGACTTGTTGCGAAGGCCTTACAAAACTGGTGACCACATTGGAGACTCTCCACAAGCAAGCCCTTTCTCCACATCCTTCCGGAGCTGTTGGTGGTCGTCTCGCAGGTGCGAATGCCACTTTGAGGGCCGTGTGGCAGAAGCGCAGACGAGCCGCATAGGTTTTTATGAGTTTGGTAAATAAAGAGCGGCCGTCTCCTGGCTAGGGCATCTAGAGACCAGATGGCCTCCCTCTTTATATTCCCTGCATCAGAACTCTTCGGGTATACCTACCTTCATACCACACCGGAAATCGCGCAGGAATTTTATTTCCTACTATTCCAAACTCTATCCGGTTACCCCCAACTCCTTAATATCCTCTCCTTCCTTGCAGACACCTTCCTCCCCATCCCCTAAACTCCTCCCGATTCGGCACAGGAGTTGGAAAGCCCCTTTCGTCGGCTATGACTAGATTAAACGGGTGATCGAGGTCTTCCAAGGGCAAAAAGCCCTGCCCGGACGCTTCACAGCCCTTTTTTCAAGACCTTGCTAACTCCCTCTCTCCCCGGATTCTTCTTACAACTTTCAATTGCCATTTCAGCTACTCACCCAATCCTGCGACTCTGCATCCCAAGCACACATCACCGTGATCCCAAAAAAGGCAAGGACCCTCAGGTATGCGAATTATAAGCCTATTTCTCTTTTAAATGTGGATCTGAAGATCAACGCTAAATTTGCCTAGCGAACCGCCTTAACACCTTCTGCCAGGGTTGATACACCCTGACCAGGTTGGTTTGTCTCCGGCAGGGAGGCCCCGAGACAACACGCTCAGACGTTGGACTTAATTTCAGTACGCGCGCATGCGTGGGGTTCCCCTGATGGTCCTGTCCCTTGATGCTGAGCCAGCATTGACAGGATCTCATGGGACTCCCTGGCGTCCACGCTTGCTCGTGTTGGCTTTGGGTCCCCCTTTTTTCAGCTAAAATCCTGGCCTTGCATCAAAATCCGTTCCGCTAGGTGAAATTAACAGGAAACCTATCGGACCCCTTCCCTTTCTGTAATGGTACAAGACAGAGGATCCCGTTGTCTCCCGCTGCTTATATTTTAGTCATGGAACACCTCCTTGAATCCATACGCTCCATCCCGGACATCAGGGGTATCACGATTGGTGGTCGGAATACAAGTGCTCGATTTTTGCCAGACGACCTCTTTGATCTACATAACGAACACCCCTCATTTCCCCTCCCGTCCTTGATTTCTGAGCTGAAGCGGTTTAGTTTTTGGTCTAACTATAAAAATAATACACGAAATCTAAGCCCTGACATTACACTTGGCCCGGGTGGTCATTGAGATTCTTAAAGGAATTTCTCTTTTGCTTGGCCTTCTAAGGTATTTCCTACCTGGGATTTTTATCCCGCTGAACCCTCCAAGTTATTTGAAACTAAATTTTTCTCCCTTGCTTTCAGGATCTTCCCCATTGTGCGGCTGTGGTCCCAGCGAGGACTTTCTCCTGGTTTGGCAGGATGAACATAATGAAAATGTCCATCATCCCAAAAAAGTTGTACCTTCTTCAGGTGATTACCATTTTCATCCCGAACGCCTTCGGGTCAAGGTATATCGTACCTTCAGTGACTTCATTTGGCTCTCCCGCCCGCCCCCCCGACGAGTGCGACGTGAGGTGTTGTCTATCCTAAGACCGCGGTTGGCGTGGGTCTCCCTGATTTCCGACTTTATTATTTTGGGCCGGGGCTATGCAGATTTGTAGATTTGATCCATGCCTCTCAGGGGAATTATGGTTTCATATCGCCCAAGCGCGCTTGTCCCCGGTCCCTTAATATCTCTCCCCTGGCCCTGCACTTTTAGTTCGGAGTGAGTGGGATGTCCTTAGCACGACGCACACCTCTTTTGATCATCCCTAAGGCCTAGCCTTCTGAGCCTTGAAGACCTGAAGGGCCCTTGTTCCCAGTGTCTGAAAACCACTTATTTCCGGCCGGTGCTCCCCAGAACAAGTTTCTCGGGCAGCTCCATAATCGGCCCGCCTTCTGCAACACACATTCATGCGAGTGGAAATTTGCTTCCCTGAGTCTGTTCTTCTGAGGGAAAGGTTTCTCCCACGCCCTTGAACCTATTTGAATACCGCAACTGAAGCACTTTTTCTTACGGTCATTAAGAAGATCAATTACGATAGAGCCCTCTCCACCCATGGAGAGACTCTGTCTTTCCCCTCAGTCCCAGGCACCTGATTTCCCAGACTACATGTGGCTCCTTTCCCTGCTGACCACTCCTTCCTCCTTTTGTTTGGCTTGGGAGAAGGAACTCAGCTGAATTTCACCCCTGGACCAAGGAGGAAATGTTTTTAACCTCACACATAAAGCGCGTCATTGCTAGCAAATCTCAAGAAACCACTTCAAGATCCTCTCCAGATGGACAGGGTGCCAGTCCTCCCCCATAAATGGTTTCCCTTTGGGTCTCGGATCTATGGCTGGCGCCTGTGGCCGGGAGCCGGGCACCATGGTACACATATGTGGTGATGTTTCGTCCTCAGAGGGTTCTGGGAAACGTCCGTTGGCTTTATTAATTGTACTGGGGTTCTCAGTGCTGATTCCCTGAGGCCACTCTCTTTGTTCGTTACCCTGTTCCAATTTCCTCAAACTAAATATAGACATCGTTGATCAACCTCTCCTACAGGCAGCCAAAACGGTTATAACCCTGGCGTTGGCGTCAGACCTCTCCCCCCTCCGTCTGCGATTGGATAGGGGAGTTTCTTCCTCTTGTCGATGGATGAGTTTGATTGCCCACTCCCAGGATGATACCCTAAATCCTGCCACCTGGAACCAGATGGACCCGTATCAATCATCTCAGGCATTTAAGTCCTTATCGGGCTGCTGCCCTGGGATGCCCCCGGCCCTCGTGTGATCTTTTCCATTTTTTTTTTTTCTAGTGGTTTTCCTCCTTTTGCCTTGCTGCCTCCCTGTGGCTCGATGGACCGAAAGTTCCCCCCCCCTCCCTTCTCTCTCTCTTTCTTAACTTCTTAACGCAGTCCTAGTTGTGCTCCTATTGAAAGCGTTCCCTGCACAGGATTGTGGTTTTTGTCATTTTCATTATTGGATTACATGTCTTGTAAAATGTGTATTGACTACAGCGTCTTTTCAAGTAGTTTGACTGCGATGGTTTATTGCCGTTCTTGTTTTGTTATATGAAAATGCTTAATAATTGTTTATATCTAAAATAATAATAAAATATATTAGAGGGATATGTTCACATATATTAAAAATCAAGAGAAAAGTACTTTTTACTGTGCCCTTCTGCATTACCCTGTAGTGTGGGTGGATGTATGATTACGGCAAGAAGCCAGAATCAGGGTGACATTTCAGCTTTAGGCTAGGGCAACACAGCATCAGAGCAGTCTTAGCAGAATTATGGGCCCCGGGCAAAAACTGCGTTTTGGCCCCCTTTCCCCAAACCATGGTTTGCACATCCTAAAACACAAACGTTAAAAATAAAAAAGCAACCAAGAGCCAGGGTATTTTTTTTTGTTTCCCGGGGACTACAAGCCCAAAAGGGGGCCCCCTATATTATGGGCCCCCAGCAATGCCTAGTTTCCCAAATGGAAAAGATGGCCCTGCACAGCATAGGACAAAAAACTCACCGAAAACCAAAACCTAAAAACCGCTTTGAACCGGAGTATTTTTTTTTGTCCAAAGCAGCTGGATGGGTGGTTTTTAGTTTTATGTTGTGGTTTTTTGGGCAGTTTGTGTGAAAAGTTCTCCCTCAGTTTTTAAATATTACAAACCCCAGAAAATCTGCCAGAAAACCTTGCTGTGTAGACATGCCCTAGACTTCAATAGTAAAATTTTTTGCCGGATTCTGGCAAATTTTTGAACAATTCCCAAAACCCAAAAACTTCAGCTTTGAAAATGACCGTGTAATACAGGTCGTTTTGTTTTTTGAAGTTTGTGAAAAGTTCTCCCCAATTTTAGAGGTTTCTAAATCCCAAAAACCACGAAAATCTCCAGAAAACCCGTGCTGTGTAGACATCGCCCCTTTTCTGCTCTGAAAAACAAGGGTTTCTTTGGTGCGGGTTCACGGCAAAACAAATACCGGTTTTGGGGAAAACTGCCCGGGATTTGGTTTTTTTTGGAACGCAGGGGGAACATCTTTTGTCTGAGGTTTGCAGATTCAGCCGTCCCCCTTTGCACCCGAAAACCGGACGGAAGAATGAACGTGTTCTAAGTTTTTCGTTACGCTGGTGGTATAAAAAACCGTCCTGAGGAAAGTTCGTGCAGTGGGGACTGCTGCACGGATTTTCTATTGAAGTCTACTTGTCGGTTTTCAGACGGTTTGGAAGGGTATGTTCACATGGCGCGTACTGTGCTGCAATATGCCGGGTGTTTTGAAAGCACGCGAGACGCCCCCAAGTCAGCGGCACGTAAGCGACGCAAACAGTTGACATGTCACTTCTCTCGCCAGATGTATGATATGATCGGATTGTACGCCCAGGAAGACGACGCGGTTTGT
>JAODAL010066769.1:0-17612 GCA_025379985.1 Phyllomedusa bahiana
ATAGATGAATAAAGAGGGGAAAAAAAAGGAGACACATGAAGGTGGTGGAAGATCTTTACTTTTAAATATAAATGCTGTTTATAGTGTTCTATGAAATCCTTAAACCCCCAAATAACCCATTTAACCTCTGTTGTAGGTAAGATGTTTGAAGGTTTTTGTAAGAGATGTTATATAGGTTATAAATATATACTTACATAGTTTGTAAGGCTGAAAAGAGACAGACGTCCATCCAGTTCAGCCTACTGCGCTATAGTGTTGATCCAGAGGAAGGCAAACCCCCCCACCCCCCCATGAGGTAGAAGCCTAAAATGAGGACAGTTGGCTTCTACCTTTTTGCCATCCTCTGGATCAACACTGTAGCACAATAGGCTGAAGTGTATGGATGTCTGTCTTTTACTCAGCATTACACACCATGGGCGACATGTATGAATGGGGCTGTGCCAGAAGTTTGGCATCTTTTCAGCCCGAAAACTGGCACAGCCCCATTCGCTATATTCTTACATCACCTGTACGCCAGTATCAGGCGCATTACAGAGCACCTGCGGCACTTTGTAAAGCGCCTGATTTTGGGGGTTGTGCTGGAGGCGGGGTGCACTAGAATTGTACAAAGCTATAGATTTATAGCTTCAGTGCAGAAATTCTTGGTGCATTACTGCTGAGCCAGAAGTAGACCGGGTTTATAAATTCAGGCACATTCTACACTATTATAATGCACATTAAAATTGGCGTCTAAATGCCAAAAATCATATATGTCGCCCTATGTACCTATATGATGGGTAATTGCACCAGGGGAATCTGGTAATGGGGCATCGGAGCTGTTAACTGACACTCAGGGCAGGACTCACAGTGGCACTTCACATCAACATGTACCCCTGGCCAGAAAAATCTTTAGATGATGCACTGGTTGGTCTTTTTGCTAACTGACCTCCTACCACATTCTTGTGAGAGATGTCTTAGATTGTTCTTCGATAGGCCTGTGATAAGACCAGCTGTTCCACAACCTCCCAATGGACTTTGTCAACCTGATGTAACAGCTCTTGAATGACTGCCATGTGTGGAAACACTGTATCAGCCCCTGGATATTGAGATTCCCCATTCACAACCTTCACGTTTTCCCTGCTTTTACCAAGGTGGGATCTTGGAGCTGAGTGGTCTTGAAATTATCATGCAAAACATAAGGCATAGCAGCCCCTTCTTCCTGTTCTTCAGTCTCACCTGCCAGAACTGCTGGGGGAAAATTATTGCAACTCCGTGGTCACCCTACTGCCTGCACAATAGCATTGGGGTTAAATGGTTCAAGGTAAACAGGACATGCATTAACTTAATTATAAGCATTTACCATAGACATAACATGATACCGTCATAACTCCCAAAATAGGGGAAAGTCTCTCTCCATGATCTCTGTATGCATTAGGGACCTAACTACGTCCAATTCATAAAGGCAAGTCTACAATGAGTCTCTAGTTTCAATAGGACAATAGGTTCCCCCTTGGTGCACAGGACCCATAAAACATGTTTGGTGACTGATGTAGGGTTGATCAGACTGGTGTGCACCAGAGCGACCAAACTCCCTGAGTCTAGTAGAGCACAGGATAGTCATTCACCTTTATGTCACACATGTGTTTATCAGTTTTTGACACAACCTATGCAGAGCACACTGGCCATGCAAATAAAGACCTCCACCTAGCTGAGTCACATTCCAATGGCTCTACTTGTAAGGGGGCAGTTTGCAGCAATATGCTCAGGTCCATGACACCACCAACACAGTCGGTAGCCACGGTCTTCTTGAGACGAGTGGTGGGAAGCAAGCCTGATGACCTCTGCACACTTTAAGGCTCAGCCTGGACTTGCTCTTGCAGCTGCCTATTGATATGCAGTTGCTCCAGCAAGATGAGACTTTTAACTTCCAATAGCAGAGCACTGGTTTCATCCTGTGCTTGCATGGCCTCCTCATGCACCTTTTGCTGTGTTGCCATCATCAACTGGGGGCTAGTGTTAGCCTGGATTAACTGTTTTAGCAGTTTATCCATTTATGAAGTCTCTGATTGCTTCGCAGTTGCAACTTTCATCCAGGTCATAGGGTTACAACATAGCAACAGTTTCTCAGTTACTGCAGCAAAATATTAATGAGCAAATGCTCTAGGTACTAGTTCACACCAGCATGCAAAAAGCCACAGTATAACACATAGGGAGATTGCCAAATGCAACAATACCGATGAAATTGCATTTAGATAAGGTGATGCAAAGGGTAACGGCATTCATACAGGAACACCATGCTGAGTTACAGCCAATAACGCCCATAATATTCAAATGGGCAGGCTGCCCATCACTTAAAGGGTGTCCTGCACAAAATACTTATCTAAATGCAATTTCATCGGTATTGTTGCATTTGGCAGTCTCCCTATGTGTTATACTGTGGCTTTTTGCATGCTGGTGTGAACTATTACCTAGAGCATTTGCTCATTAATATTCAGCACCTGCTATATCTTTCCCATCTGGCATATGGGCCAGATACGCCTGCTACTGGGACTCAGTATATCTTTCAGCCATTGAGCAGTAAGTGTAGCTTTGTAGTTTGTTTTTTGTATTCCTTTTTTACCAACATCCTCAAGAAACCTATATGACACTGACTGTGAAGATTTCACTGAAAATGTTTTGAGGCCTCCATGATGTTTTTTTTTCTTATCAGTGATATAGCATTGAACCTTATACTTTTACATAGGTTTTAGAAATGGTCCAACAAACACCTTTGCTCTCACCTGATTGTTTCTGGTCATGACACTACAATGAGCTGGAACATGAAACTCTTGCTTGCCTCTGGCTTTGCAGATACCTTTAAACATTGTACATTTCCCAACAGATCTTCTCAAACAAACTGTCTGTGAATTACATCACTTGAATCATATTTTACAGTTCCAGTAAAAGACCTTTACCCTTTTTTTTTTTATCAGTGTACTGGTAGCTGTTACTTTATCAGGTTTTTCATATGACTTTTCTTGTGACGTGACAAGTAGCACAAAAATGTCAATGCATTTATCTTATTTCTGCAATTTAGTTTTCTTTTTTGTTACTTGTTATAATTAGCCACTGCGTTTATAGTGCATTGAGCTAAGCATAATTGAGAGATTTCACAGAAGTAGTCAATGAACAAACATTAAAAAATGATTTTGAATGTATCTCATTGTCTGAAGTCTTTGGTGTCTGTCTCTGCATTGCCTAATTTGGACCTTATATAGCCATTGACCAGCTTAAATAAAGCATGTGTAAACATTTAAAACATTAAGGGCGACATGTCCTAAAATTGGCGGCGCCGCAGCAGTTTTTAGGCGCATTAAATCAGTGTAAAGTGCACCAGAAAGTATGATCCTCTCAAAAAACTGATGTCAGGTATAACTTGCATAGTAAACTTAATGCGCCTAAAAAGGCGCATTGCGCAAATTGCGGGACATAGTGTATCATTGGTAGTGTATGTAATGCGCCCCTCAATAGGCGCATTGCGTTATGGAAGCGCACAGCGTCTCATTGCTTCTATATGTAATGCCCCTTTTTAGGCGCATTGCAATGTGTTGTGCCAGGTGTATAATTCACTTAGTTTTGGTGTATGACAGTTCATTTACATAAAGAATATGGCATCAAAAGTGCTTTGGGCAGAAAATAAACAAAAAAAAACGTTGTTTGCGTATTGGGACATGTCACCCTAAAGCATTTAAATTGGACAGTCCAATTTAGACTACATTTGCTCTATAGATCCCTAATGCATTATCATGGCTCCAAGGCGGTATCCATTGGGTTAGTTTTTATTAAGGTATTCTGAAGAATACCCTGAAAGAAGGCCAAAAACTTAATGTAAATGGTGCCCTACTGCTGCTACAAACATGGATATGTGCAGTGTGTGATCACAGAGAGGTGTACCCACCATGGCACACACAAGAGCCGAGGCCATCAATCTTCTCACTATGGGCATTGTGGACCTGGAGAACACAGGCCCGACAGCTGCACATAACCTATCCATCATGGTCCACCATCCCGCATCCCCTAAGCAAGTTCTATTGCTGGCAGCCAATAGACAAAATGAAATATAACAACAATAACACCTACCAAGTCTGGGTGTGGTGACTCCTAACTAAATGTGTGTCACAGCCTAACAGAAGATCATCCGTGAAAGCCAGGACTGAAGTAAAACAGCCAGTGCTCTCACTGATGGACTGCCTCTGTAAGAGAGATGGACACAGAAGAGGCAGCCTGGAGTAAGGGAGAAGATGGATCTTGCTGCTGCCACTCGGAAGACAATGGAAGCAAATAGGATGATGAGCCTTCTGAATGGTGATGTCAGCCAAAGGCATATCATCACTGCAGCCAATCAGTGGCTCCTTCGGTAATGTCTATTCAGAATGTGAAAACAGAAGACTGATGGATCTGAAGTGAGAAGAATGGTGAATTTAAGTTTCTTTGTATATTAAAAGAGCAGCATAATCCTATATATTTTTTTTTTAACTAATCAGACAACCCTTTCAACCCTTAAAACGTTACGGAACAGAGAGAAGCTTGGTGCCATCCCTTTAGGCCATACAGCTCTATTAGCTCACACTTGTAGCCAGACATCCTTCCTATCCTCACTCATACATAATCAGGTTCGATCAAGAGCTGATATCTGGTGGCTTTGTGCTGATGATAAAATCAGACACATTGAGTTTTAGATGAAGAGGAAAATGTACCCCTGTAAAACTACCTATGCCATTCTATGTATTTTCTCTCTCTTATACTGACAAAAATTGTTATGGAAGATAAAAGAGAAAAAAGAGGTCAGCATGTGAGGCACCCCTGTACCCACATTTTTATAAAGATGCAACTGGAGTGCCACGAGGAATCCTAGATCAATTTAAAGTCCGTAATGAAGTAGCAGCCGGTTTTGAGTCTATCTTTCCTCAAGTCGCTATCAATATAAATGTTGCTTGGATTCATTATTTGTACTATAATGAACAGAGGTTTTACAACTACACTAGAAATGCTGTCAATGGGAATGGGTTTAGCAACTTGGACCCACATCATCCATGACATTCCAAAACAGAATGGCATTGGACATGCTTTAAGCTGAAAAAAAGGGGGGGGGGATTGAAATATAATTAATACAGTGTGTTGTAATTATATAACCAATAATACAGATTAATAAACTGCAGATGCTGAAATAAAATATCCATTTTCTCTCTGGCTGAAAGGGTTGTTTACAAAATGGGGTACAATCAACGCAAATGTACTCATAGCTGTTGGAGTTTATAATATTAGCCTCTATGGTTATGGGAGTTTGTTCATTTCCTTTATTGCACAGCATGATCTCTAAAACGTTCACAAATCTAGTAACAGCTCATACCATGTATATGCAGCTGGCTCACCTAGAAACTCCAAAAGGAGAAGAAAATTATAATGTTTTAGAGGCCCATGAAATTAATAATTTTAACCCCTTACCGCCGGAGATAGTTTTGGCCTTCCTGACAGAGCCTGGTTTTAAAATTGACATGTGTCAGTGTCACTTTATGTGAGAATAATTTTGCATTTTACATCAATTGATTCAGAATTGTTTTTTCGTGACAATTGTGTTTTAAAGGGTTAGTAATACATTTTGGCCCCAAAAGTCCTTGTTTATTTGTGAAAAATTAAAAAATATCATGAAAATTTGCAAAAGTTCAAAAATTTCTCCGTGTAAGACAGATAGTTATTCCACTCAAAATAGTTTATAACTAGCATCTACTAACATTTTTTTAAATGTTTTTTTTTTTTTGTACCACATTAAGGGGCTTTGAAATTATAGTAGTAATTTTTCACATTTTCAAGAAAATTAGCAAAATAGATTTTTTTAGGGACCAGTCCACTTCTGACATGGTTTTGAGGAGCCTGTTTGTAAGATACCCCAATAAATCACTCCATCTAAGAAACTACACCCCTTAAAGTATTTAAAAAAGCATTTAAGAAGTTTGTTGAACCTTTAGATATTTCACAGAAATTAAAGCAAAGTTGAGGTGAAATTTCAAAATTTCACTTTTTTTTGCAGATTTTCAATTTTTATCCATTATTCACAAGAATACGTTAAATGTGATCAGGGAAATGCAACTTAATATTGATTCCCCAGATTCTGCCATCTTTAGAGATATCCCACATGTGGCCCTAGTGCGCTATTTGGCTCAACCACAAGCCTCAGAATAGGAGGAGCACCTACTGGACTCTGGGGTCTCATTGTCATTACCATTTTATTTAGGCGCCATTTCAGGATTGCGGACCCCCTAAGGTTCCAAAACTTAATAAATACCCCTAAAAAGACCCCATATTGGAAACTACATCCCTTATGGAATATATTCAGAGGTGAAGTGAGTATATCGACCCCACAGGTGTTTCACAAATTTTTTTAGCGTTCGGAATCCTGGAAAAAACAAAACAAAATTGTGTTACGCAATTTCTTCCGAGTTCGGCAATAGCCTACATGTGGGTGTAAACTGCTGTTTGGGCGCATGGCAGGGTGTATATAGGAAGGGAGTGTTATTTGGCTTTTGGAGCACAGATATTGGTGGGGCCATGTCGCATCTGCAAAGCCCCCAAAGTACTAGAACAGGTGGAACCTTCCAGAAGTTGCCCCATTTTGGATTCAACACCCCTCAGGGATCTCATCTAAGGGTGTATTTTGCATTTTGGGCACACAGGTGTTCCGTAGTTTTTTTTTAGCATTCGGCCATGAAAATGGGGGGAGGAGGGGGTAACGCAGTTCCGCCATTGTTTTTGGGCTTAATTTTTACAGTATTCGCTATACGGGATAAATGATGGGATAACTTTACTATGAGGGTCGGTAAAATTACAATGATATAAATTTTATATAGTTTTTATGTTTTATTACTTTTACACAATAGAAGCGAGTTTATAAAAAGTTGCGTTTTTATGTTGTCCTATTCTGACAGCCATAGCTTTTTTAATTTTTTCCATACGGAGCTGATTGTGGGCTTGTTTTTTTATGAGATGAGTTGATGTTTTTATTAGTACCATTACGGGGTGTATGTGATGCGTTGATCACTTTTTATTAAGGTTTTTGTGAGGCATTTTGTACAAAATACAGCAATCCTGGTAGTGTTTTTTTTTTATTTTTTACAGCGGTCACTGGGCGTTATAAATGACATGCTACTCAGCAGGTTGATACGATTACAGCGATACCAAATGTGTATATTTTTTAAATGTTTTACTGCTTTTACACAATAAAAACATTTTTATTTGAAAAGGAAAACACGTTTTTGCATCGCCGCAGTCTGAGAGCCATAACTTTTTTATTTTTCTGTTTATGAAGCTGCGTAGGGACTTTTTTTTTGCGGGATGAGTTGACGTTTTTATTGGTATCATATTTGGGGGGACAAGACTTTATGATCGCTTTTAAATCCGTTTTTTGGAAGGCAGTGTTTTTTATTTTTATTAGCGTTCACCGTGCAGTATCCGTGACAAGTTAGTTTTACTCTGTGGGTTGAAACGATTACGGTGATACCCAATTTATATAGTTTTTTTTATTTGGAAGCACAATTTTTTTTTGTTGTAAAAAAGTGTTTTTATTGTGTAAAACAATATTTATGCATCGCTATCTTCTAATAGCCAGAACTTTTTAATTTTTCCGTATACAGAGCTGTGTAAGGACTTTTTTTTGCGGGATGAACTGATGTTTTAATTGGCACCACTTTGATGTTGATATGAGTTTTTGATTACTTTTTACTCCATTTTATGTGCTGCAGGTTGAACAAAAATTGCAATTCTGGGTAGTTTTTTTTTTTTTTTTTTTACACGTTGTTCACCGTACGGGTTAATTAACATGACAGATTTATAGGGTGGGTTGCTACGCACGCGGCGATACCAAATATGGGTACTTTATTTTTTATCTTTTTTGGGGCGATTGCCGTTTGTAAAGAGGAAAAGTGCGGTGTACATGTTTTTATTTTATTTTTTGTTTGTATTTTACTTTTTTATACTTTTTTTTTACTTTTTCACACTTTTTACACTTTTACCCAGAGAGGAATTGTATGAACGATCATCAGATCGTTCATACAATAGGAGATCAGCACACAGCTTATAGCTGTATACTGGTCTCCATGGCAACTGTCAGTCACGCTGTCCACAATGCATTGTGGGCATCGTGATGTCACCAGACAACCTGGATGCTGTCATTCAGCGTCTGGGCTGTCTGGTAGGAGACCAGTAGCGGCGCTGAGCGCCATTACTGCGCCGGGATCGCGGGCAGCAGGAGCTCACTCCTGCTGCCCGCAGCTGCGATGTCACGACCACGATGTCGCGACATCGAGGAGTTAATCCCCCACAGCCGGAGCTCACGCTGGCCGTGGGGGATGAGGCATGATGCCAGCGGTAATATACCGCTGGTTCCATGCCGCGATCTTGCGCGCTCCGCTTGTGAGCGTGCAAGATCGCCATGACATACTCATACGTCAATTTGCAGGAACCCCTACCAGACCTTGACGTATGAGTATGTCAAATGTCGGTAAGGGGTTAAGAAGAGATGCATGGGTAATGGAGATGCCACAGAATGCTTCAGCCTTATAGCCTGGCATTTGGCTGAATGAAGACCAAATTTCCCTCATGGGGCAGCCCATAGGACAGTACCCTTGTGTCTCTTAGAAATTGAAACCTAAGGGGGAAATGGTTAGGGAATTATTGGGTTAAATGGGTTGTCTCACTATAAGGATTGCTTTTTATGTTAAAGATCTTGCAAAATCAAGTCACTTTGCAATATATGTCCATTAACAGTGTCCTACCTATTCCTAGATATCCCCTCTTGTATGGGCTCCATCAACTCCTCAGGTTGCTATAGCTACAAACCTGTTTGATCTCTCGTGATAGGCTGCCAGCACTGGTTGCTATAACTACAGACCTGGCTTATATTGCATCCTAGTGGAAGCCAGTAAACATGCCCCTGAACTCAAAATGAAACCAAGAAAACAGGACTGAGGTAAGATGAATCAAAGTAGTGAGACAACCCCTTTAAGTTTCTTCAGAATTAATTTTTCTAGTCTCCAAGTAGAACAGGTTGTGACTTTTGACCTTGCTTTTCTGTTGGGGTGTTTCAACATCCTGTTCTCCCATTGGTTTATTTAGTTTCTTTAATCTACAGTTACTAATAATAGTTAATATCATTTATGAAACTGCTTTTGTAAGGCCCTGACAGGACAGGATAGTGAGCTAAACTAAAGGTTATCACTGACCAACAAGTAATACGCTTGCGCAGAAGTATATAAATCATGTGACCAATCACATTATGATTTATGACTAAAGGTGTGATTTAATGTTGATGATCTAATGATGTATTGATGTAATGATCTAATGATGTATTGAATATTTTAATATTGCCACTCCTTAAGATCAGTCTGTATAAAACTTGAATGCACTAGTCATAAAGGGGAATTTTGCTTTTGATATCATATTCTGAAGTCAGTTGTTAATTTTAATTGTACATTTCTATATAATTTGGATACTGCACAATGTGGAGCAGTGGATTTATAAAGACACAACAACATTTTTTTTTTCTTTTTCACAAAAAATTGCGGGAGCTAGCAGAGCTGAAATGTAGAACTGCCCACAACACAGGAAGCTAAAGCCTGACAAGAGAGGGTGAGGGGATGATAGCAGCTTCTGTGAAAAGAGCCAAATGGAAAACTCCTTATAGCAATGAAAACAACATAAATTATTCAGCACAAAGAACATCTTAAGATTAAGACGCCCATTTTTTTTTTATCTATTTTTGGTTTGCCCAGTTATTATTTTTTTTATTGTAGCTTTTTAATTTATTTATATGTGCTAGGAGCAAATTATAAAGTTAGATCATAAAATATGCATTACAGTTTATCTCAGGTGTTACTAATACTATGGTGAAAAAACAATTGATAACAATCGGTAACCTACAAATTGATCTTCTCAACTGGGAAATGCATGTTGAAAAAATTATTGTGAGAGACACCCTATTAGTTCACATTAAGTATACTTATTGTGTAAAATATAAGCATTTGTTGAGAGAGGTAGAAGAAAAATAATGGGATCTATGGCTACCTGGGAACCCTAAGCAAATAAATAGAGATGGGCGACATGTCAGAGTTGGGCTTCACCATTTTTTTGGTGTATTTTGTGCCACAAAACTGTTGTAGCCCTATTCTATATATATATATTAACAGTCGTACACCAAAACTAGGAGCAGTTTACACCAGGTGCAACACATTTGAATGTGCCTAAGTTATGCACCTAAAATATGCTAGCTATGCAAATAATATATGCTTTGCAGTTGAGTTATGAGCCCAAGATATGCTATGCTATGAAAGGTTCATACATTCGGGCGCACTATACACTCTGTTAATGCGCTTTAAAACTGGCATGGCGGCACCTCTTTTCGTCGCCTGATATGTTTTGGCTCTAAAAATATTGTATTATAGGCTAAAATGAAATAAATAAATCAAATATAACAAATGTTTTGTAAATGTGATTTACTCTAAATGTCAAAAAATTCCAAGGAGTTTATTATTTTATCCACATCAGGAAGAGTTTTAATATGCATATGACGCAAGGATAAACCAGCTGATTTTGACCTGTAGTACTGTGTAAGTAAGTTTTCAGGAGCTTAAGAAAGCTTAAGCTGTGCTTAGCCTCACAGGTCATAACTAGAAGCACACATAACATCTTCAGTAGGACATGCTTGCTTACTAGCATTGCATAAAGCCTTAGAAGGAATTAAAGCAGAGTTGTTTAATCCTGAGCTTTCCAATAATCTTTCTATGACATTATTTCAGCATAATATGTCCTGGGGGAAGACAGATCATTCAGTTCTCAATTCTGTGGGAAGTATACTTTGAATTATCACCAGTGCCATCATAGCTTTTTTAAAACATCTGTGAAATAGATGTCAAGCTCTAAAATCAAGTGATTAAGGAATGGCATAGTAGTAATGTGCTTGTTAGAAATTTCAGGAAATCCAGCTGGCACATTATTTCTAGTACTCTACCAACCATAGCTAGATGTTATGCCAGGTATAAAGTCAAACTCATCCTACATCAGTAGATTTATTTTACAACAATTCATGCTGATTTTCAACATGTTCTCTCTTATTTTCTAATGTTACATTTAAGACCTTAATAGCAGAATAAAACTTCTCAATATAATTTGCTTTATATTACATTAATGCAGTAAGGTCTTCCAGAGAGGACATTAGATGGTGTAGAGTACTACCAAAGTAATGATGTAGTCAAAAGTCATCTGGGAATGGCTAGAAGCACTGGCATCAGCTGCACTATCCCTATTCTATAATTTATGATTTTAAGAAAATGGATCATAAATACCTGTAAAACATTTGACTCTTTCAGGATATGCCAAGAAATGTCTCTAGGGCATCATACTATTCCATCAAATGGGTCTTGTACATAAACTTTTACTTTTAGCTTCAGAACACTAAGCTAAGTCTGTTGTTCTGATGGGAATCACAACATGTGTGTACAGTAATTTATTATCAGCATCAACCATATTTTTTAACATTGGAATCTAGGTAGCCATCATGTTTACCCACAAACAACGGCAATGTATCAAAAATAATAATCAATGGTGGTAAACAAAAAAAAAAACACAACACCAATACACAAATACTACCAACAATCAAATATTTTATATAAAATATATATATATATATATATAATAATATACATATATATATAATATATATATATATAATATATATAGCAAAAACTTTATTACTCCAGAGATCCCATATTAAAAAAGACAAAAATGCATAGACAAAGTACAAAAAGCCACAAAGACACAGCCACACACCAGGTGGTGTACAATAATGCGATATCAAATCAAATAGATGGCATAGTATACAGCATAACAAGCATATAAATACATAATGCTCAATGATATGTACACCCCCAGTGCCTCTTCTGGGTGTATATACCTCCTATTTATGGGAGATTTTATGTGTCTATATATCATTAGATATTGTGTATTTATATGCTTGTTATGCTGTATACTATGCCATCTATTTGATATGATATTGCATTTTATGTTTACCACCTAGTGTGTGGCTGTGTCTTTGTGACACCACCATTTTTAGCTTTTTGTACTTTGTCTATGTATTTTTGTCTTTTTCAATGTGGGATTTCTGGATTAATAAAGTTTTTGTATATACACTCACCGGCCACTTTATTAGGTACACCTGTCCAACTGCTCGTTAACACTTAATTTCTAATCAGCCAATCACATGGCGGGAACTCAGTGCATTTAGGCATGTAGACATGGTCAAGACAATCTCCTGCAGTTCAAACCGAGCATCAGTATGGGGGAAAAAAGGTGATTTGAGTGCCTTTGAACGTTTGGGATGGTTGTTGGTGCCAGGGAAGGGCTGGTCTGAGTATTTCAGAAACTGCTGATCTCCTGGATTTTTTACGCACAACCATCTCTAGGGTTTACAGAGAATGGTCCGAAAAAGAAAAAACATCCAGTGAGCGGCAGTCCTGTGGGCGGAAATGCCTTGTTGATGCCAGAGGTCAAAGGAGAATGGGCAGACTGGTTCGAGCTGATAGAAAGGCAACAGTGACTCAAATAGCCACCCGTTACAACCAAGGTAGGCAGAAGAGCATCTCTGAACGCACAGTACGCGAAACTTTGAGGCAGATGGGCTACAGCAGCAGAAGACCACACCGGGTGCCACTCTTTCAGCTAAGAAAGGAAACTGAGGCTCCAAATTTGCCCAAGCTCATCGAAATTGGACAGTAGAAGATTGGAAAAACGTTGCCTGGTCTGATGAGTCTCGATTTCTGCTGCGACATTCGGATGGTAGGGTCAGAATTTGGCGTCAACAACATGAAAGCATGGATCCATCCTGCCTTGTATCAACGATTTTAGGCTGGTGTGGTGGTGTCATGATGTGGGGAATATTTTCTTGGCACTCTTTGGGCCCCTTGGTACCAATTGAGCATCGTTGCAACACCTTGTTGAATCTATGCCACGAAGAATTGAGGCAGTTCTGAAGGCAAAAAGGGGGTCCAACCCGTTACTAGCATGGTGTACCTAATAAAGTGGCCGGTGAGTGTATATTTGATTGTTGGTAGTATTTGTGTATTGGTGTTGCATCACGTTGACTCAGTTTAGGGTATTCACAGTTTAGGGGACTGATGAAACATAAATGCTTCAGCACCTGTCACTTTCCTTTAAGTTGATCCTACTCCATCATAGCCCTAATCTCAAAGTTTTGTTAGAGCAAACAAATATTTATCAGCTATAATTGTAATTTAATCATCTACATCGGTGATCATCTTCTCACTCAAGAGTTAGTTAAATTCTGACACTGTCAATGACAATTGCCTCGAAGATCAAGGAGCTAACCTCAATTCTCATCCTCTGGTAGTCTCTTCTGGGTACTTTTGGGATACTGTGTTTAATTTTTTGTACTTTAAGTCATGTGCAGAATCAACTCCGTAGCAAATGCTAATCTGCACGTAATGGTTGCAAGGTAGATGTTACACATATTTTCAAATTTTGAATCTGCTTGAACATGTGACACCACTTATTTTGGCTGGACAATTTTACATTGATTAAATATACACTAGAATCCAATTAATCTTTTTTAATCTAAGTTAATGGCTTTTTTGACTAATATATACTGTGATATATACTTATTGGGTGCTTAACTGCAGCTGCTTGTTTCAAGGATTTCCAGTGCTCATTTATTTTTAGCTCTGTGATTTTGATTTACCTTTATCTACATAATTAATGTTTGGATAATAATCAAAGCAATACCCTTTAAAGGGACAGAAAGGAGTATCTTTGTTAAAACCAATATTCCTGGAAAACTATTTTCTTTTTAGAATTTTTGGTATTTTTTTCTTTAATTTTGGCAGTCCTATGCAATAAAAAAATACATATAAAATATTGTCCATCTCCAATAGTGGGAAAATACTTCTGAATGACTAATCTCACTTTACTTCAGCTGCTACTTATCGCTATATAGTTTAATTACAAATAGTAGGTAATAATATAATGATTGCTCTATTGTTTTTATCCACAGGGATAGATAAACATTAGACTAGATTAGAATCAATACATGAAAGGACAATGGGGTAATCTTTTTCTGCACTAGGGACGGTTTCTTCCCACATATCATGTGCTGCTGATAACATTTATACTTTCTAACACTTCTACCAGAAAGGGGGACCATGAAACAATGTTCTGCTGTGCTATCAGAACTCACAGAAGGGAAGTCAGGGACAAACCAGGAAGTCATGTTCACAGAGGAATGATAATTATATAAAAAACACACCCAATTAAAAAAATATATAAAATAGTTGCATATTGTTTGTCAATATATGAAAAGAAAATTTTGATGACCTTGTCCATTAAGAATCTTCTGAAATCTTACTCAAGGTTCCTTTCACACGAATGTACAATTTTAACTCAAGAGTTAAAGGGGTTACAGCTGACACTTCGCTAACCGGGAAAGAATGAGCATGTGAGACAATGCTCATTTCCAAGAGCCTGGCCAGTAAACAGAAATATTCTTCTGTGCAAGCACAGCTATCTCTACAGGAGCACAGCAATATTCAGATCCCCTGATAACAAGCGGTACACAATGAGGAGATGAAAAGTGAAAGGCCACCAGAACAGTACATTATTTTTAATTACATGTATTTAGGAAAAGGCTTAACCTCTGTATTATATATCACCACATTAAGTTCTTATTGTGGAGTACTGTATTTTCCTTGTAATACACATAGAAGGATTTCTGCTGTCCAAAGACCTATACTATGTCACCAGATCATTATCCCAAGGGACATGACAAACAAGTATTGATGTTGTTTCTTTCCATAAATCCTATTTTTCTCCATTCTCTTTCTTCTTATAGGGCCTTGAACACTGACCTTAGCAGAAGCAATAGAGGTTTAAGAAAGGGGAAAATTAATCATAGTCTTGGTAAAAAGTTGAGAAAATGATAATTTTAATGATAGATGGAAACACTTACTCTTTAATTTTCAACAATGTTAAACACAAAGGTAAGAACATTTTATTTTTGGTTGCTAAAAGGAATAAAATTTAGGTTTTACTTTATAGCATCTCGAAAACAGCAAGCAGTAAAGCATAAAAGTAAACACATGTATGAAGTGGTCAGTTTTAATGTTCTGGCGCTAAATGCGCCAAAACTGATTAGTCTGCTTAATTTCCCGATGTATGGCGAGTCAAATTAACATGTTTGACGCATTGTGTGCCTGGCCCGACACTTTGTAATGCGCCAATGACGTGGGGGCGTTCTCGGGGAGTGTCGCACCACATTCGTACTATTAGACACATTTATGAATGTGGCTCGGCAAATCTAGACACATTACTACTCGAACAGGCAGACCTCTTGCAATGTAGTCTGTCTGGGCCAGAGGAGTCGAGATGGAGCTAGCTTTGCCATTAGGACAAAAAATGTCCCTTATTTCTCAACTTATACGAGTAAAACAATAAACAGTAATTTATGATAATTATCAAACTACAGTATATAAAATTAAGTTATATCAATTTCATATATCAATATAAAATTAATATAACATTATATAAGATCCCAAAAATTATCTCCTTTAAAATGTAATTAAGATTTTTATAATCTCAGCAAGACCTGTGGTGTGCCAGCTATTACTGTATTCAAATACACATGTTTGGCGCATTACTAATGCACCAATGTTCCACAGCGCGCCAAACACGGATGTGAGGTTCCTCGAACCTTAGGCGCCATTTATGAGCGCACATTCGCCAATTTCATATGTTCAGGCGCATTTTACAAGGGAAAAAAAGAGTTAAAAAAATTGTGCTGAGGCGCCAAGTTTCCTACATATCACCTTAAGGGCGATATGTATGAAAACTGACGCCGACTCACAAGTTTTTAATCACTTTAGGTGAGTGTAGAATGTGACACTATGTATGAACCTGTAGTACAGTGGTTCATAAATGTGCTGCATCATAAGTGGTGCACAGCAATAATGTGGAGCACCTTAAGTGGCATGAGTCATGAACCACAAATGTGTATAAAAACTAGATAGAATTCCTGACTGACGACTGGGGCCATGCTAAACAAACATATTGCCAAAAAATACCAATGCTAATAATACTATAATGATTAAAACTAACTTATGGTGGTTATAAAACTATAACAAATTAAATAATACAAAATGTATATAAAATTAAATAATATACAATTAACAAAATTGTATAAGTTAAAATAAATTTAAAACAGTTTTTTTATAAAATAATTACATGATTATAAAACTATACAATAGAAAATTCTCAAACCAATACAGTGTCTATGATAACTCCCGTTTTCAATTGGGTAGTTATAGAGTTATCATAGTGTTTTTAGTGATTTCAAACACATCATAGCAGGCTAGAAATAAAATAAAAGCTGTTAGAACAGCATGTCAGTAAATAGAAACTATTGGGGGTCTTGCTTGGTGCACCTTAAGTCCCACTAGACATTTGTTGTCGGCTACTGCTGTATGTAGAATATAGGCTGAGGGTAGGAAAATCAAATAAAAACAGTGTTTAACTTCTGATTAAAATTAATTTCATTCAATGTAGCAGCAATGAAATATTACGATAACTCCATAAATATCCGATTGAGAATGGTATTGCTGTATTGATTTTTTAAATGTTATATTATTTAATGTAATAATAATATTATATGATAACATTTAAAAATAATTTAATATATTTATTTTATATAATTTAATATAATTTTTATATTATTTTATATGACCTAATTTTCAATACTTTTATGATTATCATACGTTAGTTTTTATTGCTTTAGTAGTATTATTTGGTTAATAACTGATATTTCTCGGGAATATCAGTAACTATAGTTTGTCTAATGACTAGTGTTGAGCGATTATTATCGACAAAGTTGAAATCGGCACGGTATTTACGTTGATCAGATTTTTTAGATCACGCGATAATTTAGGTTAAAATCTGTGCATAATCTATTAATATCGCGCCATTTTTGCCGCTTCCTGTCATTTTGGCGGCCAGCAAATCAGCTTACAGAATGAGCAGGGAGATGGTGTGTGATCATGCTGGATGTGTGTGTGCGATTGGCTGGAAAATTCACATGACCTCGTTTTACATAGAACAGCCCTTCCTGTTCATGATCAGTGTGTGTCAGTATCTCAAAGCAGTAGGATGTGCGCTCTGCCTCTGTGCAAACAGCTCAGCGAAATTATTCTATTTGTTCACAGAGACAGCTCTTTTAGCTGTGATCCTTAGAACTCAGATCAGAGATTTGCAGATTTTAGGTAGTTAGGCAGAGAATTTTAAAGGAGCATCTACTGCTGTAAAGTCATGGGGGAGCGCGGGGGGAGGAGGGGCGCGGGCGAACACAGACAAGCTCTTTAAAGAATACTGGATATTGTATTGCAGACATTGCATTGCAATAGCTTTATTATTAACAGTTTACTGTTGAAATATTACTTGGATATTGGGCAGCCTGAACTTATATTAGGATACAGATCGTTTCTAATAACTGTAGTCTATTTGTTAGGTGCAAAACTCCATTTATTTTTCAGTTATACATTTTAGTAGGT
>JAODAL010066770.1:0-17611 GCA_025379985.1 Phyllomedusa bahiana
CCGGGGGGGGGGGTTATGTAGTCCACGCATCCTTTTATTATTTTGTTGCCCGCCTTTGTACCTGTTCAAGCTCTACAATGTCTTTCCTGTGCACTGGTGCCCAAAACTGTACACAATATTCCATGTGTGGTCTAACCAGTGACTTGTATAATGGGAGAATAATGTTCTCATCCATGTGCATCTATGCCCCTTTTAATGCACCCCATGATCCTATTTGCTTTGGCTGCTGCTGCCTGACACTGGCTGCTACAATTAAGTGATGAATGGTGATGAAATTCTGACCAAACTGCAGTAGTCAGGTTCAGCAAACCTATCAGATCTTTCGATGGTAATATTAGCTGACTGACACTCTACTGCATAGTGCAGGGGTTGAACAGTCTTGATATGACTACTGTAGGTTGGTCTAAATTAGGCTAAATTTGCATCTTCATTGGAGGTTACGTTCAGAGCCTCCATCACAGGTTCTGGTAAAATAATCGAGGAAATAGCGCACCTTGATGAACACTGTTGTAGTCAATTGAGTCCATCAGGGCCATTGATGTCCATCATGTAATGGACCCAGTGCCACCATTATTTTCTATTTCTACATCTATGATGAACAAACAAATAACAATACAGGTGTGGACCTAGCTTTAGATCACCATTCCTGATTATTAATGACCATGTTACTGGCCGGCCTGTAGTAGAAAAAGTTAAAATATCAAAAGCATTTGTAGTTTGATTTGTGACTTGCTGACATCCTTAATCCTTACAAACTCTATTCTGTTCATTACATGTCAAATATAGAGGAACTGTGCTTAGAATTTCTAAATTTGGTGATGACACAATTAAACAATTTCAGCCTTTAGAATATATAAGTGAGATAATTTCATTTACCACCAGACAAAGAAATCATCACTGTTTAGACGCCATACAGATCTGTGCTCCGTCATTATCTGACCATTTTCTGAGGATGAGGAGATGTAAATACCTTCTAGTTAGCAATGTCTGGGAAATACATTCTCCTTAGAACATCAGTGTTCCTCAGTGTCCTGCTGCAGACACAATGCCTAAAGCCAAACAGCAAATCTCAATGTTTTATAGACAAAAAAAAACTTTTATTCAATACAGACTTGTCCCAGGCTGGAGATATCGTTATTGGTGGAATATTCACTGTGCATTATTTTTATTCAGACTTATCTCACATTGGATTAATACATTCCCGAAAATTTTGCGCCTTGTAAGTACCTTTTGTAAAAATACATAAAAAAGAACGTGCTGATCCAGTTTTTGATGTACAGAGCATATGAAAGGATACAGATGGGTTTCACAGATTTGGGGTAACCCTGTACCTTTACATTTTCATTCAAATTGCAAAAGTTTTTATATGAGGTCAGATCCAACTTGTTGAAAATGTCATTTTTTGGTGCACGGAAATGTTGTGGTTCATTTCATGTTCTATGTGCTTGGGCAGTTAAATAAGACATACAACAAAATGGTGAAACCAAAGACTGAAAATCAGACAAGAAATAAAAAGGCAAGTTGATAAGAATAGACAACATGGACTTAACCATAGCCATAGCAGTCATAGAAACAGCTATAGGGAATAAGAGCTCTCCAGCTCTACTATGTGGGTTCCCTGATATGTGGCAATATTATTAATAGAGTTAATTATTTCTACTTATGCTGTTTTTTAATCTTATTATAATTAGGTGATGGGGCCTCATCTCATTTTACTATGGGACCCTGTGACTTCCAGTTATGTCCCTGATATACTGTGTATCACTTATTATTGCTGATAAAGATGAAAAAAACCAACATAGCTGGTATGCCATATAGCAGACGTCTTCTTCCTCACAAGAGATGGTGGCATCAAAATAAAAACAACAAAACCCCCTAAATTTAGAGAAACATTTGAAAATTTGCCATTTTGCTCCTGTAGATGTATTTTCTTGAATGAAGGAAACTAAGACTTAATACAGATTTATTTTTAAGAGTCTTCTTTTTGGATTTATTAAATTATGGTACCTTAAAAAGCAAAAATGGGAATTCAGGGATTGGAGAATTGGTGAACCCACAAACTAGGTCAAACTAGCTTGCAACTAAGAGAGCAAGAACTGTTTCCAATAAAAAACAGAATATCCATTCAGCTTGACTGTTTAATTCAGCATGACAGGTTTATCCCCCTTCGAAAATAAGTCAAAAAAATTGAAAGTTTTCCTTAAAGGATTATTTTTTTAGACCTCAAAGCTATAGACCGGGTACCCTAAGATAGGGTGAGCTTTCCCCACCACAAAAAAACTTGCACACGCCACACTAAAAACCATTAAATATTTACTATTACTTACTATAGGGGGTTTTTAACTGATTATGCTATTGTATGTACATGTATAAAATATAGGCTTTTTTCACTTTATTTTTAAGAAAACCCCCTCAGCTGGGTATCTAAGTTAATGTCCCATGCAGAGAAAAAAATTGATTTTTCAGGGAAATAGGCTTATTAAACTGGTAAGGTGCAGTGCCCCGGCCAAGTTAAAGGACCACCTCCAAATATACTAAACCAAAAGGGCAAAAAAAGCCAGCAATTTATTCACATTCCCATAGAATGAGGCAAGTGTTGGGGCTGAAATGTAAAATTCAAGTTCTCCAACATGAAATAAAAAAAACAGAAGAGGATGCGTTTAAATGTCCCATGAATTCCCTGTTTCGGGTGCCTGTGATGCAACTTATTTTTGGCTTGGAGAATTTCCTTTTTTCTTTTAGCCCCAAAACCCTTGCACCAGTGTTTTTTCAGTTGTGTATGAAGGTGCTGGCTGTTTTTTTTTCATTTTTTTTTGGGTTTGTGATTTGGGAAGTGACTGTATGTGGGCGAACCATTTAAGAAAAGGTTGTTGGGTCGAAACTTTGGTATTTTTTTAAATCAAGCGAAAACCCAAACTTTTTACGGGAGTTCGGGAAGGTTTTGTTTTACCGTACGTTGACGGGCAATTTTTACTTTTACTTTACTTTTTCCCTTTTTTTCCAATCAGTGAGACAATATAGAAGTTTCCAAAAACATCACCAGTGAGGGTTAGGGATCTCTTTGGGCTGCTAAAATCACCCCCTGTATTAACTGTTTTTTCCTTTGAACGCCATTATACTTTCGTCTTGTATGAACACAGCTCTCTGTGTCTGCATGCTTAAAATGCATACGCCCCCAAATTTTCAAGAAATTTTTAGAAAAAAAAAGCTGTGTTTGATTATTTTAAGGGTGGGGGATAGTGGAAGTTATATAAGGGAAAAATAGGGAGTTTTAAGTTTGGCTGTATCTTTCATATTTTCAGTTGAGGCCAAAAATGCAGTATTTTTTTTGGGGGCAGCCAGGGGAAAAGCCATGGTTAGCACAGTTGCAAGTGATAAGGATTTAAACGCAGTTGTGATTTGCTTTTTTGTGTGGGGTTTTTCCCTTTAAGCCCCTACAAACGATTTACCATTGAAAAAAATTTATTTCTAATCCATTTGCTAATTATAGGATTCAATAACAATTGCGATTTCTGTCTTGCTGCCGGGTTTCTTTTTAACACCCATTAAACGATTTTCCATAAAAAAAAATTATATTTTAATCTATTTTTTTTGTTGAAAAAATATAGAGTTTCCCTTAACAGTTGTGATTTGCTGTTTTGCTCCCAGGGTTCTTCCATAAGACCCGTTCCACGATATTCCATTGAAAAATTTATTTCTAATCCTATTTGCAAATTTAGGGTTTCTAAAAAAGTTATTTTTTGTTTTTTTGTTGCCGGGGTTTCTTTCCATAAGACCTGTTCCACAGTTTTTCCTTTAAAAAAAATATTTTAAACCCCTATTTGCAACATATGCGGTTTTCTACAAAGTTGTGATTTGCAGCTTTGGAGTGAGTTATTGAAGAACCATGAAAAAAATTTTACATTTTAATATTTAACTTTTTGAACTGGAGCAAAAATAGAGGTAGTGTTGAGCGATTATTATCGACAAAGTTTAATCGGATGGTTTTTATGTTGATCGGATTTTTTGATCACCGATAATTTTTTAAAATCGCGCATAATCTATTAATATCGCACCATTTTCACGTTCCTGTCATTTTTTGGCGGCCGCAATCAGTTAGGGAAAAGAACAGGGTGAACCGGGGTGTTTCGTCATGACTGGGATGGGGATGTTGCGATTGGGTGGAAAAACGCATGACCCCGTTTTTCATAGAACAGTCCTTCCCGTTCTGCCCCAGTGGTGGGCTGTGTCTCATAAAGTAGGAAACGTGTCCCTGGGCTCTGCAAAACAGGCGAAAACTGTTTATTTGTTTACACAACAACTATGTTTTTAGCTGTGAACATTAAACATAGTTAGATTAGAGATTTGGGCAGATTTTACCCTGAAAATTTTTTAAAAGGAGCATTTTAGCGCTTTTAAAAGCCGGGGAAAAGGGGGGGGGGGGGGGGCGCTGGGCCCGAACACAGACAGAAGCCCAAGCTTTTAAAGGAGGGGGGTTATTTTTCCACCCAGACTGTTTTTAGATTTAACCCTGCTTTGCAATGGGTTTTTAGAAACATTTTTTGGCCCAGTTTTTGGGTTAAATATTACTTGTATGTTGTGCATTTTTGAAATTAAATATTAGGATAAAGACCCTTTTTTTGTAACTCCCGGTGTATTTGATAGGGCAAAATTTCCACTTTTATTACCCGTATACATTTCAGAAAAGGGGGTTTTTTTCACTTTGGCCCCAGGCCCCGGTTGTTCAAAAGGACCCCCTTTGGCACTTAAATTTGAATACCACCTTTTTTTTAGTCACCACGGGTTGTATTGATAGGTGCAAAAAAAAACCCCATTTTTTTTACCGAATAGTTTTTAAAAAGCTGTATTCCCACGGGGTGCGGGCCCTAGTTTTTTTTCAAATAGCCAAGTTTTTAACGAAAATTGTGAAGAAAAATTTTCTAAAAAAACTGTTTCGTTGTCATTGCTGCAAAAAACCAATTTTCCCCGTGTAACTTTTTAATAGTTTTATTGGGCTCGTTGAATTCAGTTTCGGGAAAGAAACCCGCATTTGTATGTTTTATTTTGTTGAAAACTTTTCAATTCCAAAGTCCTACTGGGATTTTGTAAATCCCGGGGAAATGAAGGAAAACACTGTTGATTTTGTCTCACGGTTCCCCAAAACCAGACCCGAAATTTCACAGGTATTCCAAGAAGGTTTCAGTTTCAAACCCTTTGTTGGCTGTAGGAAAGTAGAGGGATTTAAAAAATAGTTTGTGATTTCCCAAATTTTTAATAAGGGGACTTTCCAAAACTTTTTCCCATACTTTCTCAATTTTTTACCCCTTTTTTTGAAAAAAAAAGGAGCAAAATTTGCAGGTGGTAAGCGACCCAAAGAGGGGGGTAGGACATGGAGGTGGGGGTTACAAAAGAAGGGGCCCCTTCCATTTGCTGGCGACAACACGAAAGCCGGGGATATCGGTTGCGGACCGTCAGGCCTGTCATCGCTGGGGGCAGGGCCCGTGAATTCCCCTAACGTACAGCGTCGCCAATCTGGGTTTTTCATGGTTAATTGGGGAAAACCCGCATCTAGGGGAGTCTTACCCCCTCGTCCTCCCCTTTACAGCCAAAAATTTATCATCGCAAACATTTGCATCCGTCCAACTTAAGGGGAAGGGGGCCCAAAGTCAAAATCGTTTACCCCCCCACTGTGGAAAAATCCATTTTCTGAAAACCCTTTTGATGACAAAATGGGGGTTTGGGGTCAAAAGGGATTTCCAAAGACCCAAAAGGGGCCCAAAAAGGATGATTTTTTTTCTGCTCTGACGGGCCCCGGGTTTAATGGGGGTGCCATCAGAGGAGGAGAAGGGGAAACCGGTCAATCGGGGAAAAAATTTCCTGGGCGGGCCCGGGAACGCCCGGAGTCCCCTTTTTTTGCAGCCAGCAGCTCCTGGATGGGGGGAATTTTAGGACAACCAAGTCACCCCTTTTTATGAAGATGATGAAGGGCATTTTGCGGATCCAACGTGGTTTTTTCCAAAGAATTCGCTTGCGGGGTCTTCATCACTGGGGCAGGAGGAAGACGTTGGGGGTAGTACAGTAAAGGGGGGCCCCCCGCAAAAAGGGAGAGGGCGGTCGCAGGGAAAACCCCCTGATATGATTCCCCCAACCAAAGGTCAAGGGGGAAACCCCGCCCCTCGTTATCGCCGTCCCAAAAAAGGTCCAAAACCCCTCAAGGGCCCGGGCCTTCTTTGAGCAACCTCTGATTCCCCCGGGGTTTTATATGCCGCCTTTTTGCCAAAACGCATAAAGGTTTGAGGGGAAAAATCTTAGGTGTTTAACCACCCCCACAAGTCTTAAAATGGGGCAAAGGGAAGAGTTGAAATGGGAGGGAACACTGGCCAAAAATGGCCACCCCCGATGCCGGGCTTCCCAAAACCACTGGCACAACCCCTCTTTCCCAACCCCCTCCTCCCCCCGCCACCAACCCAAACGTTCCTCATCTGCCCAAGTTCTCAGAATTTATGAAACCCGGGAACAGCCTTTCCCCTTCGTCCTCCACCCTGGCCCGACGAAACCACCAGCACCACCCGAGACCCTTCCTACCATTCTCCGTTCCCCCAGTTTGAAAGACCTGCCAACGCTGTACAGCGGGGGAGTCCCCCCCCCCGCGCCCCCTTTGTCTACCCGGTTTGGGAGCAGAAGGAAAAACTTTAAACCCCCAAAAAATCCCAAAGGGCCCAAAAGGGCCTTTAAAGTCGGCATTGCCCCCGGGGGGTTTTGGCCTTGGAAAAAAAAATTTCCTTTCCCTTTGGTGGGGCACAGAAAGGGTTCCGCCACATCATTTCCCTTTCCTGCCCCCAATACCAAATTTTCTTAGGGAGGGGATTTCTTTGCCAGAAACAAGCCTTTCCCCCCCCCCTGGGCCCGCCACTTTCATCTAAAATTTTTAAGGGGCTTTTTCTGCATCTGTGTCTGGAAAAATCCATCCCGCCCTGACACATTGAATATAACAGGCCAAAGGGGCCGGGAAAAATCTCTGTGGCCAGTACTGGGTGACTGGGTGGGTTTCTCTGGTGGTGCCGGGGGCTCTCGGGGTCAGTGCATGCCCCCTCAAAACCCCAGGGAAGGGGGCAGGGTTCATTCCCCACGGTCCTTGGTGTCATCACGTGCCCAGAGAAAAAACCCGGCCCTGTTTTTAAATTTAAAAGTTTGGGACCGGCCAACACAGGTCCCGGGGCTGGGCGGGGTCTCCCCCAACGAAATCGAGCGCTGGCGGGTGCCAAGCCTTGTGCCAGGGAAGGTGTTGTGCGATAACGGGCGAAAAACTGCTGGCCGCCCTTAAAAATCCCGGGAGGGGGATATCAATGTCCAGTTCAAAATAAAATGATTTGGTTTTTAAATCATTTCTGCTTCTTGGGACTTTTTTTAAATTTTTGGGTCATGCAGGTTTTTAAAGGGGCCCTGGGTGTTGGGGACAAACAGGGATAGTGAAAAGGTCTGTGGGAAAATAAAATTTGGGGGGTTGAAAAACTCCTTTTTCCGGCACTTTTTAAAACTGGGGGGGCATGCAGGTTTGGGGGTCCCTGCTTTTTGGCTAAGGGGCCGGGACAGTCTATGGTTCCCGTTAAAAAAAAAATGGTGGTTTAAAAACCCCCTTTTTCCGGGACTTTTTAAATTTTTTGGGGTCTTTAGGTTTGGGGCTCATGCTGGGGGCCCAGGATAGGGGCATCTATGTCCAGTGAAACAAAAAAGGTGGTTTAAAGACTCCTTTTTCCGGCACTTTTTTAAAACTGGGGGTCATTCAGGTTTGGGGTTCATGCTGTGGCTCAGGACAGGGACAGTCTATGTCCAGTGAAATCAAAATGGTGGTTGAAAGACTCCTTTTTCCGGCACTTTTTAAATCTGGGGGTCATGCAGGTTTAAGGGTCATGCTGTGGTACAAGACAGGGATAGTGAATGGTCTGTGAAACTAAAATGGTGGTTGAAAGACTCCTTTTTCCGGCACTTTTTAAATCTGAGGGTCATGCAGGTTTGGGGCTCATGCTTTGGCCCAGGACAGGGACATTCTATGTCCAGTGAAACTAAAATGGTGGTTGAAAGACTCCTTTTTCCGGCACTTGGTAAATCCGGGGGTCATGTAGGTTTGGGGCTCATGCTGTGGCCCAGGACAGAGACAGTCTAATTCCAGTGATACTAAAATGGTGGTTGAAAGACTCCTTTTTCCGGCACTTTTTAATCTGGGGTCATGCAGGTTTGGGGCTCATGCTGTGTTCCACGACAGGGATAGTCAATGTCCTGTTAAACTAAAATGGTGGTTCAAAGACTCCTTTTTCCGGCACTTTTTAATCTGTGGGTCATGCAGGTTTGGGGCTCATGCTGTGGCCCAGGACAGAGATAGTCTATGTCCAGTTCAACTAAAATGGTGGTTCAAAGACTCCTTTTTCCGGCACTTTTTAATCTGGGTCATGCAGGTTTGGGGCTCATGCTGTGTTCCAAGACAGGGATAGTCAAAGTCCAGTACAAGAAAAATGATGGTTCAAATCATAAATGCCTTCTGACACATTTTAATCTGTGGGTCATGCAGGTTTAAGGGTCATGCTATGGTACAAGACAGGGATAGTGAATGGTCTGTGACTTTTTTTCTGTGGCTTTTATAACCTAAGTGTGTTGCCTAAGATGTAGCACGTATCCTTTGACTGTTGTGGATGTTAATTCCAGCTTCTGTAGCCTTGTTTGGGTGTAAGAATGAAGGTGTTGTTCCTCTCCCATAGACTTTAATGGTCATCGGCGATAATCTATTATTGACTTTCGGAAATCGTCTTGATAATTGCCGATATCGACTATCGACCCGATGACGAAAGTCAACGTAATCGCTCATCACTAGTGGTAAGCGAGCAAGGAGGGGCGTAGGATGTGGAGCTAGAGGTACGAGATAAGACACTCCTTCCTGTGATCCAGACTACACACAAGTGAGCTCAACGTCAGTCGCAGCACTGTCAGGCCTGTCATCACTTGGTCGGTTCCTTGTGTGTCTCATTACTGAAGATCGGTGCCAATCTGTTCTTCAGTGGTTAACACACCCTTCATCCACAGTTATTCTTATCTTCCTCTTCTCAGTCAAGGGGACAAATGATCATTATCATCACATCAGTCTATGAACCTGAAGGCCAAATCACCCAATATACATAACTTCTCAAAGATAATCCATGTTTCTGAAGATCTCTTTGATGACACAATGGGTTGGGGTCAGAAGGCATTTCAAAAGATCAAGAGGCCAAAGAGGATGATTTTGTCTGCTCTGACACCCAATCGCTGATGCCCTCAGAGGAGGAGAAGGAAGCTGGTCTGTTGGCAGAAATCCGAAGCCGTCAGCAATGCTTCGCAGTGCCTGTGGCTTCTAGTCCACAGTTTGAGGATGTAGACTGTAAGGAAGAGGAAGTTACCTGTGATGATGATGACATTACGGATACAAAATGGTCTTTTGAGCAGCATCTGGTGAGTGCATCATCAATGGAGAAGGAGGATGATGGGGTAGTGTCAGTGCGGGTCTGGCCTGAGAAAGGGAGAGGGAGGTCCCACAAGTCCACTGATATTACTCCGCAAGCCATGGTCAGTGGTGGCAGCGGGAACACTGCTACTAGGTTTTCACCATTGAAAATGTACAGGGTCTTTGAAACCTGGGCCTTTTTCGATCAAGCCTCAGATTTACCGAGTGACATCATATGCCAGATTTGCCTTCAACGCTTCAGTGGATGAAAGAATCTAAAGTGTTTGAGCACCATGCATGTAAAGCCTGAATTGCTGTGAAAGAGTCTCGTGCGTAAAAAAGGAAACACAGATCCTGGGATTCCAACCACTGTGACATCTTCAGCCTCCTCCTCCTTCATTACTTCCAAGCCCAAGCGGTCCTCTGCTGCCGATGTGCCAGAGCAGAATAAACAAGCACCATCCCCTGTCCCAAACACTGTCAGCCGATGCCTACCACCAGCAACACAGTCTACACCAAGATTCAATTAAATCAAATTGTTTTGTATTGTATGCAGACGTTATCCAGATTAAAAAGTCAGAAACCAAACAACATTTCTACCCCTGCCTTCTTTTCATATGCTACTTCAAAGTGCCTCATATTCTGCAGCTTTGCAGCATGTTGGATCCAATTTTGGATCTGAAAAAAGCAATGCGTAAATCACATCCAAAACGCATCCAACATGTATCCAACATGCAAGTGCGTGTTTGGATGTGTTTTTGCTGCAGCTGAATCACACCCTATAGTTATAAATAGGGCATCTGTTGCGTCTTTTGGATCAAGAATTGACATGACAATTCTTTGAATGGATCCAAAAGATGCATCATAAAGACACACATAAACACGCATCGCCGATCACTCATCTGAAAGCAAAGAAAGCAAGGTAAAACACACTGCATATTGTTAGATGCGTGCATGGGTCCATTTAGGGTTCGAAACAAGGATCCAAACTTGCATCTAAAAATGAATCCAACACGCCGTGTGAACCTACCCTAATGGTTCTCATACCAGCACACAGGAGATCCTCTTACCTATTCACTTACAGTGGAGAATGAGCATGTTCACTGGGCCTCCAGGAGTGCAAAGCAGCATACAGAGGGGCATAACTATTTATTTTTTCTGTAGCATAGCTGTATGAGTTTTTGTTCATTGCAGAACAAGTTTCTTAGGAAATCAAAACAAAATCATTTTGTGGTGGAAGTGGAAAAAAATGCAAACTCACCATGCCAAATAAACAATATATTATCATTATTTGTCAGAATGATTCCAAATTTGTCTAGTTCTCCTGATGTCTTACTGTTTTTTTAATCTGCTCATCATTGTCATGTTTTGTGATTATAACTAGGGATGAGCGATTATAATCGGCAAAGTTGAAATTAGCACAGTTTTTAGGTTGATCGGATATTTCCGATCACGCGATAATTTAGGTGAGAATCTGCACATAATCTATTACTAATCGCGCCATTTTCTCGCCTTCCTGACATTTTGTGCGGCCGAGCAAATCAGCTAGAGCATAGAGTCAGGGTGAGCGATTGTGCGAGTCATGACTGTGAAGTGTAAGGTTGTCATTGGCTGGAAAATATCACATGACCTAGTTTTTGCATAGAAACATGTTTCCTGTTCATCATCAGTAATTTCCGTGTCACTCACTAAGCAGGACGTTGCTAGTTTCTCTCTCAAAACAGCTCAGCTTCAGGTCAGAAACACAGTCTCTTTACTCATACAGAACAACTATCTTTCAGCAGTGAACATGTAGAACATAGATAATTAGAGAATTTCAGCCTTAGTTAGTTTAGACAGAGACTTTTTAAAGAAGCATCTAGCGCGTAACAGCTGGCGGATGGGGGGGGGGGGTTTTAGGGGGTGGCGGGCGAACACAGACAGACAAGCCAGGTCAGGCTTTGAAAGGAGAGGTGCATATTGTCAGAGGCCCAGAAACTCTGCTTTTGAACCTGCTTTAAAATGGCTTTTTTTTTTTTTTTACCACAGTTATTGGCCAGCACACACGCTCGCACCTTAGCGTGAAATAGGGTACCTTTTTATTTTGAGCAGAGGCGAGCAGGCCCAGTTTTGTTCAAAAGACCCACCTTGGTACTTCATACAGATTAAGTATGCAGAAATTTTTCTATAACTGCTGTTGTAATTTCTTTGGTGCAAAAAAACCCAACCTTTTATTAATCCTTATAACCTTTAAATAGGTGTTTTCCACTATTTTAGCGCAGCCCAGTTTTGATCAAAGACCTACCTTGTACTTATATAGGGATAAACAGAAATATGCCTATTAATAGTACCATTGGGATTTCATAGGTGAAAAATCACCTTTTTTTCTTATCCTTATAACTTTTAAATAGCTGTATGCACTTTGGTTAGCACCCAGTTATTTTTCAAATAGCCACCTTGTACTTAAATTTGGATACAGAAAATTTTTGTAGATTACTGTTGGTGTGTAAATTTCATTGGTGCAAAAACCAACTGATTGTTTGAATTTAAATAGCTGTATTGCAACGTTGGTGCGGCCCCTATTTTCTCAAAGAGCAAGTTATACGACGAGTCTGATAGAAAATTTTTCGAGCAACTGTTCTGCTCGTTTGTCCATTGCTGCAAAAAAAACGCAATTTCTCGCATCCAGTATAACTTCAGAATAGTTTATTGCGCTCACGGTTGAATCTCAGTTTGGCTGCAGATAGCGCATCTTGTATGATATTTTGTTGAAAACTATCAATTCCTAGTCCTAATGGCATTTTTGTAAATCCCTGGGACTGAAGGAAGAACACTGCTGATTTTGTCTTCATTACGGTTCTTCATTTCACAGGTATTGCTAGAAACAATTCAGTTTCTAATTCTAGTTGGGTGTAGGAAATTAGAGGGATTTAAGAATAGCTGTGATTTGCCGTCTTTCAATAAGAACTGACAAAAACTCTTCCATACCTTCTTAAGATTTTAATCATTCTGAACATGGAGCTAAATGCAGGTGGTAAGCGAGCAAAGAGGGTGTAGGACATGGAGGAAAGGTATGAGAGAAGGTGCTCCTTCCAAGTGGCTGGCTACAACACGCAAGCCAGTCGGATCGACGGAGTTTCATGACCGTCATGCCTGATCCAATCGCTGTGGTCAGGGACCTGTGAAACTCCAGTAATGAAACAAGCATCGCCAACTGTTCTCAGATTGTGTTAATTTACAACCTGCATCCAGCAGTCTTTACCTCCTTGTCCTCCCAGTCACGGCCACAAATTCGACATCATTAGTTTGAGCTCTTACGTTTGGCTATCGACACAGGCAGTAGTCTAAAGTGCCGGCCACCATCGATAAGGTTTTTTTCGATAGTAAGCAGTCGATTATGTAGCGTGACCCATTAAAGTCTATTGAGAGCAACAACACCTTCATTCATACACCCAAACAGGGCTGGAGAAGCTGGAAGTTAACATCCACCACAACAGTCAAATGGATACCTGCTACATCTTAGGCAACACACTAATAAAGGTTAATAAAAGGCCACATAAAAAAAACACACAAACATTCATTACCCTGTCTTGTACCACACCGCATGTTGACCCTTAAGACCAGCCTCACCCTTACAATTAAAAAGTGCCAGAAGGCAGTATGATTTGAAACCCAATCATCTTACTTGAACTGGACATTGTAATATACCTGTCCTGAGAACGCAGCATTGACCCTTAATCCTGTCTGACCCACAGATTAACAAAGTGCCCGGAAAAAAGGAGTCTTTCAACCACCTTTTTAGTTGAACTGGACATTGACTATACCTGTCCTGGCCACAGCATTGAGGCCCCAAACCTGCATGACCCAGATTAATAAAAGTGCGCGGAAAAAGGAGCTCCTTCTACCACCATTTTAGTTTCACTGGACATTGACTTTACCTGTCCCGGCCACAGCAAATGAGCCCCAAACCTGCATACCCCCACATTTAAAAAGTGCCAGAAAAAGGAGTCTTCAACCACCATTTTAGGTTCACTGACATTTGGCGTATACCTCATTCCTGGGCCACAGCATGAGCCCCAAACCTGCAATGACCCCCACATTTAAAAAAGGTGCCGGAAAAAGAGAGTCTTTTCAACCACCATTTTAGTTTCCATCACTGACATTGACTATACCTGTCCCTGGGCCACAGCATGAGCCCCAAACTGCATAATCCCCAGATTTAAAAAGTGCTTTGGAAAAATGAGTTCTTTCAAACCACCATTTTAGTTGAACTGGCATGACATTGACTATACCTGTCGCTGTGCACAAGCATGACCCAGGGCCGGAGTTACATGTGGGTGCGTGAGAGCCCATGCTGCGTCCGTCATCTATTAACACGGCAGGTTTAAATGCCCTGATGACGCAGCAACCGAAAACTGTCTGTGTCTGAAGCAGAGTGACGGATAGCGGAAGTGTGAGAACTCCAGCCTTCCTCAAGTACACAGTCAAGATCTGGGTAAGCGCTTGCCCCCTCCGTATGAGTGCGGACCCAATTGAGCTTCACTTGGAAATACTGGCGGTTAACGCTCCTGTGTTACACCCATGTTCCCTTTTTCTCTCTTGGCATTCTTTTTCTCATTTTACTCAACGTGCTGATGAAAATGTCTCTGTTACTTTTGTTCTCTGTCCGTGCTCCATACTCATGTACCCTCTGAATAAACCTACATCGTGTTCAGTTTTCCTGTACCTCTCCCTTTGCACAATTCAGAGTAAATTTTTTAACAGCAATTTTTGTTACATGCAAGTTTTTTAGTAACTTTAATTCTAGAAAACACATTTTTAAAAAAGGATGGAATCCCACCATGTCTTTGTTTCTCTTTTGGTTTTAATTATATTTAAATTGGTTGTCTCAATACAGGATTGAAAGCTATGTTAAAGATCTTTCAAAAACAAGTCATTTATTGCAATAGAGTAGTCCATTATAGTGTCCTACCTATTCCTGTTTCTGACAGCACGCATCACCCTGAGCCACTCTTGACAATTGTGAAGAGACAAATGTCTGTTAGAAACAACATTTTTTTTATAATCGTGGACCTGTATATAGCTGCATGTCCACAGCAAAATGCCCCAACAATTCCAAACATGACCCATGACCAACTTTGGATAAAATGGTTAGAACAAAGTCTGTTAGAAAACAACAATTTTTTATAATAGGACCCTGTAGTATAGCTGAAATGTCACAGCAAAAATGCCTCAAAATTCCAAAGCAAGACCCTTGAGCCACTTTGGAACAATTGTGAAGAACAAATGATCTTATAGAAACAACATTTTTTTTATAATAGGACCTTATAATAGCTCATGTCACAGCAAAATGCCTCCAAAAATTCAAAGCCATGACCCTTGAGCCACTTTGGTGACAATTGTGAAGAACAAATTTCTGTTAGAAAACAACATTTTATTTTATAATAGGACCTGAGTATAGCTGCATGTCGAAAGCAACATGCCGCCCAAAAAATTCAAAACATGATCCATGAGCCACTGTGACCAATGTGAAGAACAAATGTCTATTAGAAACAACATTTTTTAGAATAGGAACCTGTAGTATTGCTGCATTTTTCAAGCACATGAACCCCAAAAAAATAATAAAAATGAACTTCTCAGCACTGTTAAAAAATTGTGAGGGAGAAATGCCACTTAGAAGCCACATTTCCTGTTCCAACAGGACCCATGATTATAGCATTATCTCACAGCAACAAGACCCCAAAAAATTATAAATATCACTTCTCAGCCACTGATAAAAATTGAGAAGGAGAAATGCCACTTAAAAGTCACATTTCTGTTTCAAAGGACCATAATTATTGCTGTATCTCACAGCAACATGACCCCGAAAAATTATAAATATGACTTCTCAGCCACTGTTAAAAATTGTGAAGCAACATGACCCCAAAACCATTGACAATGCGAAAAATTCTAAAGGTGACGTGAGTAACTGGAAGATGGTGTTGTCCTGAAACCTGGGTGTCTTTTCCAGTCTCCTCACAGCAAAACCAGCAACCTGAACTGTTGTGAATTGAGAATTAAAATTGCAGTAAGAAATTATCATTTTAAAAATAAGTTTTTCAAGAGGACCATTTCTGTTTGGAGAGGAATGTGAAGTAGACCAGCAACTAATCGGTGACCTCGGCAATTGGGGCCACAACATCATCAGAGATCCATGCCTGATTCATCTTGATGAAAGTCAAACGATCCACATTATCTGTGGAAAGCCAGATGCGTTTGTCTGTAATGACTCCTCCGGCTGTGCTGAAGGTCCGCTCAGATATGACACTGGCTGCTGGGCAGGACAACACCTCTATGGCGTGGCGAGCCAGCTCGGGCCATTCGTCCATTTTGGATACCCAGAAGTCTATTGGGTCCGGAACACATCCAAAAAACATCGGTTTTGAGACGCAGATAGTCGTGCACCATGATCTTAAGCTGGTCTCTGGGTGTTGTATGTGTGCCCTGCATTGCATGCGTTGGTGAGGTGGTAAATAAAGATTGCCAGAGGTCACCCATTAGGCTTCTGCCACCTTGCCTGCTGCTGCCGCTACGGCTACTTGGCACTCTACTGCTGTCACGTCACTGGCGTTGTTCCACCGTGACATTTGAAGAACGTGAAGCAGACGCAACAGATGTCTCCAGTTGATCAATCAGCAAGGTCTCCATTTCCTGCATTTTACTCTCTATTTGGGTGGGAGGAAGAAAGTGCTGAGTTTTGTTTGTACCGGGATCCAGGAGGGTGGCCACCCAGTAACTGTTGTTCATTTTGATGGCCTTAATGCGAGGATCATGTTGGAGGAAATGGAGCATCCAAGCACTCATGTGAGAGATGGAGCTTGATTCCCAAGCCTCTGGGTCGAGGGGCACTAGCAAACTGATCTTCTCATCTTCCTCCTTCGCCTCAAATTCGCGCCAACCTCTTTCCAAGGCAGGGACGTCGTACATCGTGTCTAGGAATACCTCCTCCTCCTCCTCCCTTGCTGCCTCCGGCACAGCTTCAACACAGCCCTGACTTGCCTGAGATGATGCACCCTGAAGCTGAGTGCACCCTTGCACTAGCTCTGGACCCGAACCACTGCCTAATGAAGACCGATGAAATTTGTGAAACTGTCGGCCTTGTGGATTTGACGGAGAAAAAGGCTCCGTGTCTGCATCTGTGTCCGTCTCCTCCTCCGTCTGGCGGACCTGTTGTTTCAGAGTGTCCAACGATCGTTCCAGAACTAAGATCACCACAATGCTCATGCTGACAAGGGCATGTCCGCACTGACCATTTTGGTGGCTTCTTCAAAACTGGCAAGGATGGTGCAGAGCTCTTTCACCTGCCTCCACTCTCGTGGCTCAACACCCCGAGGTCCGCACCGCTGCTTGTCAGGCCATGTGTCACTTCGTACTGTGTAATGGCATTGCGCTGCTGCCACAAACGCTGGAGCATGGGGAGGGTAGAATTCCAGCATGTTGCCACGTCAACAATGAGACGGTTGACGGGGAGGCCGAGCTGACGCTGCAACGCATCCAGGCGGGATAAAGCCGGGTGAGAACGGCGGAAGTCCGAAATCAGACCTCGAGCCATCATCAGCAGGCAGTCCAGACCCGGGTAGCTCGTTAGAAATTTCTGGACGATCAGGTTCATGACATGTGCCAGGCAAGGGATGTGCTCCAGCCTACCGATCTTAAGGGAGGCCAGCAGATTTCGCCCGTTATCCAGCTACCACCTTGCCTGGCACAAGGTCTTGTCACCCACCAGCGCTCGGTCTCGTTGCGGAGAGCCGTCCACAGCTCCTGACCTGTGTGTGGACGGTCTCCCAAGACAGATTAATTTCAAAACGGCTTGGTTCTCTGGGCACGTGATGCCACCAGAGGACCTTGGGGTAAAGAGCCCTGCACCATCCCTGCGGTTTTGAAGAGCGTGCGCCGAGCCTGAGAGCTACCGTCACCCCCAGAGACATCCACCCAGCTCACCCAGTGAGCTGTCACAGAGATATAGCGGCCTTGGCCGTGCTTACTAGTCCATGTGTCGGTAGTCAGATGGACTTTCCGGCCACAGATGCAGACAACGCGCTTGAAATTTTAGATGACACTGCTGGCCAGGGCAGGGGCGGCTTTTCTGGCAAAGAAATGCCGCTACGCATCTGGGAATGGGGAGGCAAAGGGGCCCTGACGTGG
>JAODAL010066771.1:0-17610 GCA_025379985.1 Phyllomedusa bahiana
ACCGCCTGCAGAAAAGACCTACAGTGGTTTAACAAAAAAGGGTTTTCCTAAAAACGGCCTAGCCATGGTCCACCAAAGAAGTTGAGTGCACATGCTCACCATCATATCGAGAGATTGTCTTATAAAATAGACGTATGAGCGCTTCCAGCATTGTTGCTGAGGTTAAAGGAGTGGGAGGTCAGCCTGTCAGTGCTAAGATCATATGCTGCACACTGCATCAAATTGGTCTGGATGACTGTTGTCCCAGAAGAAAGCCTCTTTTAACCCCTTAAGGACCCTGGACGTATGAGTACATCCCAGGGTCCATAAGGGGCTTTGCAGGGGGATCGCTCCGCTAACACCTAGCCGTTAGAGCGCGACCGGGCAGCTTCGCCCGCCCACGCTGTTTAACTCTTCAGACACCGCAGCAAAGATGGCCACGGCGTCTGAATAAATTAAGATCGGTGCCCCGCACCGATCTTGAGGGTGATTGGCACCGTTGCAGCATAGCTGCAGCGATCCGACCCCCGGACATGGCAGCGGGGAGCCTTGGGAAGGCTCCTGTCACTTCTATGTCCTGGTTTGCCCCACTTCCGTCCACAGACAGGAAGTGGGGAAACCGCCATCTTGGTACTGTCTGATGCATTGCCTGTGCAATGCATTAGACTGTATTGACAATCGCGCCACCTAGTGGTCAAGCACCATAGGTGGCCTCAATGTTAAAGTAAAAAAATAAATAAATTACAGTACAAAAAAAAGTATTAAAAGTTCAAATCACCCCACTTTCCCCATTTTACAAATAAAAACAATAAAATAAAAGTTACACATATTTGGTATCGAAGCGTCCGAAAAAGTCCGATCTATAAAAAAATAACATCATTTATCCTGTACACTGAACACCGTAGAAGAAAATTCGAAATGCCAAAATTGCATTTTTGGTCATTTTATGTCACTTAAAAATTGGAATAAAAGTGATCAAAAAAGTCGCATGCATTCCAAACTTCTAGCGATAAAAAGTAAACTTCGGCCCGCAAAAAATGCACCCTCATTGACGTCCGTAGGTGTTAGTACAAAAAAGTTATTGTTCGCACAACTGGCGCCGCGGCGCAAATTTCAAAAATAGAAAAAGTTTGTTATTTTTGTACGGTACCAAAACATAACGGAAACCCTACATGTTTGGTATTGCCAAATGCGTATCAACACATTATATTGACCGAAGATTGAACGCCGTAAAAGCAAAACCCCTGCAAACATGGCAAAAATACGGTTATTTTCACAATTTGTCCCACTTGGAATTATTTTGCAGTTTCCCATTATATTCTATAGTATAGTGAATAACACTAGAAAGTACATCTTGTCCTGCAAAATAAAAGCCTTCATGTGTCTATGTAGGTGGAAAAATAAAAAAGTTATGGCTCTGGGAAGGCGAGGAGGGAAAAACGAACGTGTCAACAACAAAAAACAGCGGGTCCTTAAGGGGTTAAAGATGATTCACAGAAAGCCTGCAAATAGATTGCTGGAACCATGTCTTGTGGTCTCATGAGATCAAGATAAACTTATTTGGTTCAGATGGTGTCACGTGTGGGTGGCAGCAACCAGGTGAGGAGTACAAAGACAAGTGTGTCTCCCTACAGTCAAGTATGGTGGTGAGAGTGTCATGGTTTGGGGTTGCATAAGTTGGCTGTGGGAGCTACCGTTCTTTTGGGGGAAAACCAAAAAACCAACTTTGTCTGTGGTTTTACTAAAGCAGAGCATGATACTCTACCTTCAGCAACTGGGCCGCAGGGCAATAATTCAACATTATAATGACCCCAAACATACCTCCAAGACGACCACTGTCTTGCTAAAGAAAATGAGAGTAAAGGTGCTGTACTGGCCGTGCATCAATTAAACAGAATAGCCAGCACTCTATTAGTGACTGAAATACTTCATGAGTGAATTTACAAAACTTTCATATTCTGTTAATAATTGTTAAGAAACTTGATTCAAACTTTTCTGGCTTCACAGTTCATGTTGTACTTTAGAATAAAATTAGGCTGGTGAGTGTAGGCCACAGGGTCCTTTACAGTGTAAACAGTTAGGTGTCAAATCCCCCTTTTTTGTCCACATATATAATTTTGTATCATGAGGACATTCAACATATTGCTTGGCTTTATTCGGAACTCGCATAGAACAAAATGAAGAATTGCGCAAGAGTGAACTATTCTCTGTCCTGAACGGAAACTTTAGGGAGCCTGTTACCAAGAGAAGTATGGGTCCCATAGGTAGAACTTGCCCCTATCAGACTTTGATGACATAACTTATCAATATGCCATCAAAGTGTGAGATGGGAACACCCCTCTAATTCTTTAAAAAATGTCTAAGGTGGGGACATGATTAACTTATATAAATATAATCCAAATGGTACTCTCTTTATCAGAAGAAAAAAAACAAGATTTACTCCTCAAGGATGACAAGCCTTCTTTACCACGAGAATTTTGCATTTGTGGAATAGCCCCATTACAGGATGGTTGAGGGCCTCAGAAAACGCTTAGATAATTATTTAAATTAAAGTGTGTTCTAATGTCCCTCAGTAGCGATGACACATTATGGTTCACATGACTGTGAACCAATAACTGCCCTCAGTGGTCACTGCTGGCATGAGTGGTCACAGGAGCCAATTCTGGGGGAAACATGGGAGCTCTGGTGATGCAGGAATGATGGTGGCTGGAGAGGTTAGTAGTGTTTCCTAAAAGATTACGTTACTAATTACTTATTGAGTTGAGAGAGCCCCTGCCTGTGACTAGCGCAGTAACGACCGCAATGCATTCTGGGCATGGTGATTGAAGTCATCATGGCGACCAGTACACAGCAGTAATGCTGTGTGCAGGTCTCCTTTGTATGAGCGATTTGAAGATCGCTCATACAATTCCACTCTGGGAAAAGTGAAAAAAGTGTAAAAAAAAAAGTTTTAAAAAGAGTATAAAAAAGTAAAACACAAACATGAAAAGTAAAATAAAAACACGTACAAACGCCAATCGCCCCAAAAAAGATCAAAATAAATAAAGTAACCATATTTGTTATTGCTGCGTGCTTAACGACCCTCCCTATAAATATATATGTCACATTAATTAACCTGTACGGTGAACACTGTAAAACCCCCCCCCCAAAAAAAAAAACCTCACAGAATTGCGATTTTTGTTCATCCCGCAGCAAAAAGTGATCAAAAACGCATATAAACACCAAAGCTTTGTATACGGAAAAATAATAAAGTTATGGCTATCAGAAGACAGCGATGCATAACTATTGTTTTATACAATAAAAACACTTTTTAAAAAATAAATAAAATAAATGTGCTTCCACATAAAAAACTATATAAACTGGGTATCGCCATAATTGTCTCGACCCACAGAGTAAAACTAACGTCACGTATGCTGTACAGTGAGCTCTGTTAAAAATTAAAAAAAACTACTAGGATTGCAAGTATTTTCGTCACCCTGCCTTCCAAAAAACGGCTTTAAAAGCGATCGTAAAGTCCTGTCCCCCCAAAAATTAGACCAATAAAAACGTCAACTCCTGTAAAAAACAAGCCCCTACACAGCTCCGTAAACACAAAAATATAAAAGTTATGGCTCTCAGACTATGGCGATGCAAAAACTTGTTTTCTTTATGAATAAAAGTGTTTTTATTGTGTAAAAGCAGTAAAACTTAAAAAATACAAATTGGGTATCGCTGTTGTATCGACCTCCTGAGTAAAGCTAGAATGTCATTTATACTGCATGGTGACCGCTGTAGAAAATAAAAACACTACCAGTGTTTTATTCAAAATGCCTCACAAAAACCTTAATAAAAAGTGATCAAAGCATTAAACGCATTCCAAAATGGTACCAATAAAAACATCAACTCATTCCGCAAACAGCAAGCCCATAATCAGCTCCATATACTGAAAAATAAAAAAGTTATGGCTGTGAGAATAGGACAACATAAATTTTTTTAATAATTTTTTATAAACTCATTTCTATTGTGTAAAAGTAATAAAACACAAAAAACTACATAAAATGTATATCATTGCATTTTTACTGACCCCTATAGTAAAGTTATCCTGTCATTTATCCCGTATGGCAAACACTGTAAAATATGTAAAAAAAATAGTACGAAACACCTGTGTGCCCAAAATGCACAATACAGCCCTAGATGAGATCCATGAGGGGTGTTGAATCCAAGATAGGGTGACTTCTGGAAGGTTTTACCTGTTCTGGTACTCAGGGGCTTTGTAAATGCAACATGGCACCAACCAAAATCTGCATTCCAAAAGCTAAATAGTGCTCCCTCCCTTGCACGCCCTGCCATGCACCCAAACAGCAGTTTACAGCCACATGTAGGGTATTGCTGAACTTGGAAGTAACACAATTTGGGGTGCTTTTTTTTCAGCATTCCATATAAAAATTATACATTTTCAGCTAAAATTGCAGATTATTGGAAAAAAAATTTTTTTTTTTTGTTTTCAGAGCCTAATGCTAGAAAAATTTGTGAAACACCTGTGGGGTCGATTTACTCACTACACCCCCTTAAGGAATATATCCAGGGGTGCAGTTTCCAATATGGGGTCTTTTTAGGGAAGTTTATTATGTTTTAGCACCTTAGGATGTCCACAAACCTGAAATGATGCTTAAAAAAATATCCTAATGAAAATGAGACCCCAAAATCCAGTAGGTGCTCTTCCTATTCTGTGGCTTGTGGTGGAGCCAAATAGCGCACTAAGGCCACATATGGGATATCTCTGACAACGGCAGAATCTGGGTAATCAATATTAAGTTGCATTTACCTGGTCTCATCTACCATGTTCCAGTGAATAATAAATAAAAATTGAAAATCTGCAAAAAAGTGAAATTTTGAAATTTCACCTTCACTTTGCTTTAATTTCTGTGACCTATCTAAAGGGGTATCAAACTTTCTACATGCTGTTTTGAATACTTTAAGGGGTCTAGCTTCTTAGATGGGGTCATTTATGGGGGTATCTAACATACAGTCCCATAAAAGCCACTTCAGAACTGGACTGTTCCCTAAAAAAAATCTATTTAGCAAATTTTCTTGAAAATGTGAAAAATGACTACTAAGGGCCACATGTATGAAAAGTGTCTAGGTCTAAAACTTACTTTGTTGCCCATAGCAACCAGAGCGCCCCTTTTATTTTTCCAGAGCACTATATGAAATGATTGGTTGCTGTGGGCAACAAAGTGAGTTTTAGACCTAGACAGTTTTCATACATGTGGCCCTAAATTTCTAGGCCCCTTAATGTGGTAAACAAAAAAAAAAACATTTAAAAATGATGCCAACCTACAGTAGACATATGGTCGATGCTAGCTATGAACTATTTTGAGTGGAATATCTGTCTTACACGCAGAAATTTTTGAACTTTGAAAATTGCTAATTTTTGCAACTTTTCATGATATTTTGATATTTTTCACAAATAAACAAGGACTTTTTATACCAAAATGTATTACTAACTTAAAACACAATGTGTCACGAGAAAACAATCTCTGGATATTGGATAGGTGAAAGTGTCAAAAAGTTATTCTCACATAAGGTGACACATGCCAGATTTTAAAACTGGGGCTCTGTCAGGAAGGCCAAAACTGGCTCCGGCGTTAAGAGGTTAAAGTATTGCAAACTAGCCACACACACCGCTTAGGCTTGGCCCACATATGCATTGTACGTTCTGTTCGGAACCTTTGTCATTGTGCCGTCAGGAACGATGGAAAAAAAAGTCCAGCAAGTGGCACTATTGTTTCCGTCTAAACAATGGACACCATGGCGGAAACCCAACTGACCCACTGTAATCAAAAGGGTTTGTCTGGCGCGGCGGTTGTCAGTTGTAAAACGGATCTTTTTGTGTCCATTTTCACCTCCACATGGGACCTCTGACGCAGATGTGATCCATGCCTTATGAAACAGATTGTTGAAGCCTTAATAAAGTTCATTATTTGTATCTGTAGTTGATTAGCCAACCGCTTTACTTAAAGGGGTTGTCTCACTACAAGGATTGCTTTTTATGTTAAAGCTCTTGCAAAAACAAGTCACTTTGCAATATATGTCCATTAACAATGTCCTACCTATTCCTAGATTTCCCCTCTTTTATGGGCTGCATCAGCTCTCCAGGTCGCTATAGCTACAGACCTGTTCAATCTCTCATGATAGGCTGCCAGCACTGGTTGCTATAGCTACAGACCTGGCTTCTACTGCAGCCTAGTAGAATCCAGTAAATACGCCTCTGAATTCGAAATGAACCAAGAAAACAGGACTGAGGTAAGATGAATCAATGTAGTGAGACAGCTCCTTTAATGTAGGCAGGCATTATCTAGCACAATTGCTACAGGATGGGTGATTTTACACTTAAAACAACAAATCCCTTTGGCATGTCATTGCCTGTGTATGTTTCCTATATTCTATTGCAATCTAAATCAATACGGACATCGACTGGTTTATCTATGTTTTGTCAACAGTTTTAAAAATGTACTGGATATTGGAAATGTTCATCATACAACCTCATTAGACTGACTGCCTTGTGCTGCTAGGGGGCAGCATTTCTACACTTCTATTACTTATAGTCCCTTACAGGCCACACACAGACATGCAAGTGGTGGGCTGATGTTCTGGCTCCAAGCAATTAACTCACTCAACAGTTGCATGCACATACCAGTGCAGTCATGGAACGAACAGATTTGATCAGCATGTCCAATAATAGTCATATAAATCCATCCGATTTTTCAATGACATAATCAGAGGATTTATTTAGATGAAGTCATTTAACATGTGCTATCATGAAAAAAACAGAATTCTAAGCAACTGTAGATGAAGGCTAGAATTTGGTCTGACCACCTACGGTTCAGATATTATCGTCAACCAGTGAACAGTCTTTGATATCTAAAATGTATGTATCTGAATACATTCAAGATTTGTTTTCATTGCAAATACCTTACATCACGGGTGGGCAAATAATTTTCCCATGGGGCCACATGAGAAATTTAAATGGTTTTAGAGGGCCAGACTAATATATTTAACTCCGTTCTAACCAATACCTATATAGTATAGACCCCGAAGTCTAAGCTCTTATCAATCGACTTGAGGCCTTAACAAGTGGCTTAACGACTGTTAGCGACTTCACAAAGCAGTAAGGTAGATGTCCCCCAGGATAGGGAGTAGGGAGCCCCAGTAAGTTATTTGTCCCTGAGTAGGTAGGTATATAGGTTATAGGTCCCCCACTAGGTATATAGGCAGGTTATAGCTCCCCCATCAGTTATATAGGCAGTTTATAAGGTCTCCAGTAGGTATATAGGCAGGTTATAGGTCCCCCACTAGGTATATAGGCAGGTTATAGCTCCCCCAGCGGGTATATAGGCAGGTCATAGGTCCCCCGGTAGGTATATAGGTAGGTTATAGGTCCCCCGGTAGGTATATAGGTAGGTTATAGTTCCCCCAACAGGTATATAGGTATGTTATAGGTCCCCCAGTGGGTAGATAGGTAGGTTATATGTCTCCCAGTAGGTATATAGGCAGATTATATGTCCCACAGCAGGTAGAGAAGGGCTAATTAAACAGTGCTCACCTTTCCCCTGCTCCTTGAAGCTCCAGTTGTTCTCCGTCTTCTTCCTGCACAGGCGGTGTGACGTCATCAGGCGGCATGATGACACTCTCACTCCGCCTGTGCTGTGTACTCTGGTGAGCCACAAGCCTGCTCCGCAGAAGCCTGCAACTGTATCTGCGTTCAGAGGACGCACTTCCAGTTAGTCCCCGGCGCTGCCATCGCCAAGGTCCCAAGCCGATATCTCAGCGACCGGTATCGACTTGGGACCTTAATGGTCGGCAGATGACGGCAGCAGTGGCGCCTACTGATTTGTGTGTAATGTTGGGAGATCTCACATGGGCCGGATGTGGCCTGCAGAGCTAGGTAGAGGGCCGGATGTGGCCTGCAGGCCGTACAATATCCAGGTCTGCCTTACATGGGTTAGTAATAAAATTATTGGGCTGGGTTGTGTTGGGGATAAAAGTTGAAATTTGGTCGTACAATGACATATCTAATTTGTTCTGTTTATATTGACCATAAAAGATTTATGGTTAAAAAAAAAGTAATAAAATTATTCCAATTAGCAAGACGAGTGATTGGACAATTGAATTAGTATGCCTTGGAGCTGCGTTACTAACACATAGGCGGACGCCAGCTGTTCTATAAGTGTGTAGTAAATGCTCCATCTTGTAACCTCTTGACAGATTTGTAGGGCAATAGCAGCATTAGCATTTACCTGATAGCCCTGAACCTGTAATATTGGACTGCTCCCATAACTAAATGTAGTGATTACCATAATAACTCTATTTAAGAAAATTACTATAATTTTATTAGTTCTCAAACTTTTTTGCGTAATTTGACTAAAGTAATCATTAGGGACTGCCAGCAGAGACTTTTTAATGAATACTACGTTGCACTGTTTGGAATGTTGCCTAGCAAATTTGTGCAGCAGGAGGTGGGTAACAACGGCAGTGCACCTTATGACCATGATGGTTTTTGCTGTAACCCCCGAGTCTGTAGAAGTGCTTGTTATTTTTATATTTATCATTTTTTGAAGGAGTGAAAAATTAATGTATGAGAGAAGTGAGCAAAGTCAGGGCCTGGCTTCTCACCTTGCTACCGCAGCTTATGGACCATCCAAAAATGTCGTCAAATGACGTCAAAAGTTGTCAGCGGTCATTAAGGAGTTAAACCAAACCTGTCAAATGGGTTATTCTACCATAGCTGACAGCAGGATTTGAGCACTGTGATATATATGGTTATATAATAGAGGGGGAGAAGCTGAGCTCTGTGATATATAGGATTATATGATAGAGGAGAGAAGCTGAGCTTTGTGATATATAGGGTTATATATAGAGGAGAGAAGCTGAGCTCTGTGATATATTTGGATATGATAGAGGAAGAGAAGGCTGAGCTCTGTGATATATAGATTTATATTGATAGAGAGAAGCTGAGCTATGTGATATTAGGGTTATATGATAGAGGAGAGAGGAGCTGAGCTCTGTGATATATAGGGTTATATGATAGAGGAGAGAAGCTGAGCTCTGTGATATATCGGGTTATATAATAGAAGAGAGAAGCTGAGCTCTGTGATACATACGGTTATATATATAGAGAGAGAAGACTGAGCTTCTGGATATATAGGGTTATAATAGAAGAGAGAAGCTGTGCTCTGTGATATATAGGGTTATATGATAGAGGAGAGAAGCTGTGCTCTGTGATATATAGGGTTATATGATAAAGGGAGAGAAGCGAGGTCTGTGATATATAGGTTTATATGATAAAGAGGGAAGCTGAGCTGTGTGATATATAAGTTTACATGATAGTGGAGAGATGCTGAGCTCTGTGATATATAGGATATAATGATAGAGAGAAGCTGAGCTCTGTGATATATGGTTATTATGATAGTGGAGAGGAGCTGAGCTCTGTGATATATAGGGATTATAGATAGAAGAGAAGCTGAGCTCTGTGTTCATATAGGGTATATGATAAGAGAGAAGCTGAGCTCTGTGATATATAGGTTATATGATAGAGAGAGAAGCTGAGCTCTGTATATGTAAAGGTTATATGATAGAGGAGAGAAGCTGAGCTTGTGACATATAGGTTATATGATAGAGGAGAGATGCTGAGCTCTGTGTATATATAGGGTTATATGATAAGGAGAGAAGCTGAGCTCTGTGATATATAGAGTTATATGATAGAGGAGAGAAGCTGAGCTCTGTGATATATAGGGTTATATGATAGAGGAGAGACTGAGCTCTGTGATATATAGTGTTATATAATGGAGGAGAGAAGCTAAGCTCTGTGAATTATAGGTTATATGTACAAGAGAGAAGCTGAGCTCTGATGATATATGAGGTTATATATAGAGAAGAGAAGCTGAGCTCTGTAATGTATAAGGTTATATGACGGAGAGAAGCTGAGCTCTGTGTGATATAGTGTTATATAATAGAGGAGAGAAGCTGAGCTCTGTGATATCTAGGGTTATATGATAAAGAGAGAAGCTGAGCTCTGTGATATATAGGGTTATATGATAGAGAAGAGAAGCTGAGCTCTGTAATGTATAAGGTTATATGACGGAGAGAAGCTGAGCTCTGTGATGTATAGTGTTATATAATAGAGGAGAGAAGCTGAGCTCTGTGATGTATAGTGTTATATAATAGAGGAGAGAAGCTGAGCTCTGTGATGTGTATATATTAGGATTTATCGAGTAAAATGGCGAGTAAATCTTGACAGGACCCCTTAAAGGGGTTGTCCATTTAAAAACAAAAACAAAAAGAACATTGTAGTGATCGAGGGCGGAGATTAAATAGAAAAGAATCAGAGACTCACTTTTCAAACAGCTCCGTTCCTGTGCTGAGCTCCTGTCCCGGGAAGCCTACCGATTAAGTCACAGTCATCAGCATGTGACCATGTAGACAATCACTGTTCAAACAGCAAGAGAACACTGAGGAAAGCATGCAGTGAATGTGACACTTTAGGTTGGAAGCAGTGGGACTGGAGCTCAGTTGAACAATGCAGTCAGAGAGAGGATGCAGTTGATCATATCTTTATTTCCACATTTATGGAAAATCATATTACCTGGAATGGACATGAGAAGACGTTACCTGAATACGACTCTTGGATAAAGTAACAGCGCTGCTAACAAAAGGATGAAAAAAACCGCTGCACCACAGTTTATGTGAACAGTGACTTTCTTTTGATTACTTTTGTGATGTGAAATGTTTATACCAGACACGTTTGAATTACTTAATAGAAAATTGGTTATAAGTTTAAATAGACTCTTGCCTTTATTTGTGTGGCAGCAGTGGATCTATATACTTAAACCAGAGCTCAGCGCCAGAACAGAGCCGGTTGGAGAGAAGAGCTTCTTATTTTTTTCTATTACACCATCTCCCCGGCCCACTAAAATGTTTTTGTTTTTTTTTTTAAAAACCACACAACCCCTTTAAGGGTATGTTCACACGATGTACTGCGGGCATACAGTACGCACCGCAGTACATCGTGACTTTTAGGAGCTTGCACTAATATGCACGTACACTGACATTCATTACTTGTGGCGCGTATTTGCTGCGAATAATTGACACGTCACTTATCTCCCCGCACGTACAATATGATCTTATTGTATGAGCGGGGAGAGGAGGCGTAACTATGGATTACGGTAATTTCGGTGCGCATCTCACCTGTATTAGAGCGCAAATAGGCGGCGAAATGCACGCCGAAATTACCCCGCGTGAACGTACTCTAAGGCTATGTTAACACGGCTTAAAACTGGACGTATTTCAGTCCATAATTACGCGCCAGAGTGCGCAAATTACGGGATGAAAACGTCCCAGTCATTACGGTAATCCACAGTTCTCATAGAGATCTATGGATTACGTCTCCTCTCCCTGCTCGGCGAATCCGCTGAGGGGGGAGATAATTGACATGTGAATTACTAGCGGCGTATACGCGCCGCTGGTAATGCAAGTCTATGGGCCGGTGAGGTACCGGCCCCCCGCACCCGCCCCGCCCCTGGCCACACGGCGTAATTGTGGGGCGTAATTAAGCCCTGCAAAAAAACCGTGTGAAAATAGCCTAAGATACATTAAAATTTCTCCTGACCCCACTCACGCAAAGTGGTGACAGATTTCCCTGTATGTATACGGGATAAGCATGCCTTTCACTTTCTCGTTTATAGTTCCTGTTAGAACTTATTCTGCTTTTTACCAATAAATTCAGCATAAAATCATATAAACCATTATATCACGAAGCTCAGCTTCTCTTCTTCTATGATATGCTGCTCTAAGATAGGGCAGCAAAAATAACTTGACAGGCTCAATTTAAAGCTTTCTCTTAACCTCGTAGTATGGTCAGAAACATACATATATAATATATAAACTAAATATCTCAGGATTTTGTGACCAGTGTTAGCAATTTAGTGTGCTCAGAACAGCTGCCCTCTAACTTGCTAGTATACTTTATGTATACATATGGAGCAAACATGTTTTAAATATCAAATCTCCTTAATAAATGCTATATATGCTCATGAATATAAATCAAGGCATCAAGGACAAATATTGTAAAGGCAAAAGTAGTAAGACTTCACCATACCTGTAAAATTGATAGTACTTCACAGTGAAAGACTTTAGCAGGTGTAAAGTGCAGCGTGTGGGAAGTGAAGCACTCTGGCTTATCTACATCATTAGCACTCCTCTTACTTGCTAATGACTCGGCTTGGCTTTGTGTACAGAGTGCCAGTGCAGATTACTGTTGATATAAAGAGCTGTGACAAGTAGTTTGAGAGTCCTCAAGCTCTCTGTCATAGCTCCCATCATCACTGCACGACAGCTGCACTATGTTCCATTCATAGATACCCTCTAGTTACACTCCATAAGCTGACCTTCCAGGGATGGGCTCTAAAGAGGACCTGTGGCATGTCCTGATTTGTCTGTTTAGTAAATCAGTTGTGTTTCCTGTGAAATAATAATTCTGGAGCATCTTCTCTTATAACTCTGTGTTGTGCTGTTCTTCTGTTATTCCGCCTAGAAATGTATTACTGAATCAGTCAAATGGGTTTTACCATTCCAGTTTCAGGGTTCAACGGGGTGTGTCCCTGCATACCCTGACTGTCAGCATTGATTGGACAATATCAGACAGTGCAACTGGTAACACCCATCTGACCAATTTAGTAATATATTTCTAAAAGAAATAACAGAGAAATAGCACAAGACAGAGTTATATGAGAAGATGTTTACCATCTGATGTAGTAAAAACACAAGTTTTTACTACAGCTGACAAATCCAGAACAGCCAGACCTCTTTAACCACATATAAACTAGTTTACCATTGGACCCCAGCAATGATCCTTACCACTAAATTAAATGCATTTAAGGGGGGTTGTGCCACCAATAACATTTATGAGCCATACACAGAATAGGTGATGTCTGTTTACTGGAGATTCCACTGCCGGGACCCCCACCGGTCGTTAAAGCAGGGGCTCCATTCTTCCTTGCTGCGCAAAGCTTGAATGGAGCAGTGGCCATATATGTGCAATGCTGCTCCATTCAAAGTTTACAGGACTGATGAAGTGCTTAGCTCAGTTATCTTTGCCAGTCCCATAGACTTTGAATGAAGGCAAGAGACTCAATGCCCCATTTTAGCAATAGGTGGGGGTCACAACAGAGACCGATTTTATCACCACCCAGAGACCATAAGACCATATAGTGATAGATGCCAATTCTACACAGGTGCCACCTTCCCTGATTGTAGTTGTTCAGTTACTTATTTCTTCTCTATCCAGCCATGACCATTTTTGTTTATAACTATAACTTGTCTCTGAAGAATTTAATGCTCAGACACTTTTAGCTTTTCTGGTACCCATCCCAAATAGCCTTATCTTGGTGCCCCATGCAGCAATAATACCATTCTTTTATGCCCTACACAGTTCCAGCACCCCCTTTTGGCTCCACAACAAAAGTGTCTCAGGCAGGCCCCACATAGTATTACTGTCCTCTTCAGACACCCAAACAGTAAGGCCGTGTTCACACCTTTTCCGACGGATTGGAGCCTATGAGCTCCAAATCCGCTGAATGGGGCGGGACGGGCGGGCCGGACGCGGGGGGCGCGCTCCTGCCCATAACAATGCATTATCTACGGCGCGTTACCGCCGTAATATGTGCTGTCTTTCTCCCCCGCGCGGATTCGCGAGCGGGAGAGCGCGGATTCCATGATTCCTATGAGAGCATGTTACCGAATGCTGCGCGGATTGGGCCGTACTGCAGCGCAAATCGCGCGCAGTACGGCGCCAATCGCAGATAAGCCGTTGAACGAGGCCTAACAGTGCACCTTGTGCCCCAAGCATAATTATGCTTCCTTTTGCTCATACAAGTAGCAGACACATTAGCGTGTTAGGCTATTCACAGGCTTATACGGCCCGCAATTACGGCGCGTGGACGGGGGCGGGCGGGAGCGGGAGAGAGGGGGCGGTACCTCGCCGGCCCATAGACTATCATTACTAGCGGCGCGTATACGCCGCTGGTAAATGACATGTCACTTATCTCCCCCCGCGGCGTATTCGCCGAGCGGGGAGAGGAGATGTAATCCATAGTTCTCTATGAGAATTGTGGATGACCGTAATGACTAGGATGTATTCCAGCCGTAATTTGTGCAGTATGGCGCAAAATTACGGACTGAAATACGTACTATTTTAAGCCGTGTGAACATAGCCTTACTACTGAATGTGTTACAATTTATGGGAAAAATATCTGATTATATACACTCATAAATAGGCACACAATCCTGGCCAGTTTTGACATACATGTGTTTTATTTTTTAAAGATAAACATTTTTAACAGAAAATGTTTTCACTATGGTGCGTTTTTTTTTTTTCCAGAAATGCACAGCATCAAACTGCCTTTATTGGTGTGCATTTGTGAAAAAATAAAAAAATGCAACAAAAATGCAGTGTGAAGGCACCTTAGACACAAATGTGTTAGACCATCTGATAAGCTGCAAAATAAAAAAAAGTGGAAGATATTGTTAGCAAGAAACCCCCCAAAAACTGCTATTCCAGAAAGGATTACGTTATGACACATTTATATATGTCGTCCATGTGCTGTTGTTGAAATTTGCATCTGATGATGTTATACCTGAGATCTACACGTAATGCAGCTGTATATACAATCCCATAATAATCTATCTCACCTAAGGTTGTGATTTACCAGATCATAACTCTGGTGGTAAATTTGGTTCACACAAAGCCTCATTTGCACATAATTAGATATGTTGTACAAAAGGGCATGCTTTAGATTATGTGGGCCCTTGAGCGACAGAGTCACAGTGGGCTTTATTATGCTGTAACCTTGTATATTAATAAAGTAAACCATATACCTATAAAGATGCCAAGTGGTGCTAAGAGTATGTTCATATGTGGATTTTTTTGTGTTCATATTTAAATTATAAAAATAACAAATATGTTTTAACACACCATGTGAACATCGCCTAAGGATACATTCACATGTGGCAGATTTGTGGTAGAAATTTAAGCAAACAGAAATGAGTTTTTATACATCTGAATGAGGTTGTTTCAGCTGCAAGCACATAGGCTTCTGCAAGCCCAATTCAGATGAATTTGCCAGGCATAGTAATTTCTGGCAAAAGTGCAACAATTTTGCCACAATTATAAAAATTGTTACAAAAAGCTCAACAACATAAAATAAAAAGTGGTAATGTGGTAATTTAAATAGTAGTTTTTAGTTGCTATTTTATAATGCACACAGTAATGTATATTGTTATGTATCGCTGAATCCATTCCTGCAGTGGGACAAAAAAATAAGTAAAAAACAGCTTATTTTGAAAAAGCAATGACAAAAAAAAACTCCAACCCTAACCTTACCCCAGATCCAACCCTAACTCTACCCCAACCCTAATCATATCCTTTCTCCAAGCTTAACCCAACCCAAATCCCAAAGCTACCCTAATTTCAACTCTAGCCCTACCCTAAATGTACACCAACACTAACCCTATCCCCAAGATGTACTTTTCAATATTACTGTTTAATGTACTGAAAAAAATAAAAAAAGTTGCTTGTAGGTTGGAGTCGTTTTTATGTGGTATAAATAGTATGTTATCTTTATTCTGCAGGGCAGTATAATTCCAGTGATACCAAAATTTGGGTTATTTTTGATGTTATTGCTTGATAGCTTGTCCGATATGCGGCAATACTAATGTACTACAGTATATAGGCATTTTCATTCATTATCTACTACACCCTGTCACATTTTTTAAATGTGCGCTGCAGTGCCGTTTCATGCCACCAATTACTTTTGTGTTTTTTAATACATGCACCTGAATGAGGGCTAGTTTTTTTGTGTAGTTTTTATAAGTACTACTTTGGGATACATGCTACAGGTAGTGTTTCATAGGTGTAGATTAATACATTAATGGTAGGCATGGATGCCTTAACTAGGGGAGCCATTTGGGGGGGTGCAACTGACTGGGGACCTGTAGCTTGATCATTTAGCTTTTGTGATTGCATTTACCACAGTATCTAAATGGTTTTATGGCCAGGATCACAGCCCCTTAGGGTGGCATGTATGATTTTTTTTTTTCTATCATTCACGTAGATTTTATTGAAATATAAAATTGCACATAACATATTACAAGTAAGAATAAGGTAAGGGAAGAACTGAGTCCCAACATATGCTAGAGCAAAAATTACAAACGTGCGGGTTTCCGCACTAACAGGATAAATGCAGTGTCTATGAACATCCTAATCGCGTCACAGAGTTCAAACAAGGGAAAGAAATCTGCGAATTGAGGGCAAAAATCATAAACGTGCGGATTTCCGCTCCAACAGGATAAATGCAGTGTCAGGGACCAGTCAGTGGCACACGAACAGACACAAACAGAGTGAGGCCCTGATACTGGTCCCAACCACTGTCCCTGCCTTTTGGGGTGCCCGACTCCTTAATAGGTCGGCCCCAACCAGAAGACTAGGAGCTACACTAATTAAGTGCAGACACAGGACACAGACAAACAAAGATAGAACACAATAAAGAGCGGTCAGACTAGCCAGGTCAATACCGGTAAGGAGCAGAAGTACAAAATCACTGAGGGAAAGAGAAGTCAGTAGCAGAGCAAGGTCAGAATACCGGTCGGGCGCAGCAGTACAAAATCACTAAGCGAGAGAGGAGTCAGTAGCACAGCAGGGTCAGATACCAGAAAGTAATACAGAAGGCAACACTAGCAATATGCAAAAAGACCTCTATAGCAGGCAAAGATGGAAGAGAAGTGATCCTTTAAATAGGGAACCAAGGAAGGCAGAATTGAGGTCATAGGTGGAAAGAAACACCAGACCGGATAGGAACAGAAGGTTCTCAATCAACAGGAGAAAACAATTAACTCAAAGAGTGCTGGAAGATTCCGGGCCAGGGCGTTGGCCAGAAATCAATCAAGCAGTGAGGAGAACACAGTTCACACTAGTGAATACAATTCCAAGCATCATGTGAGAAATCAGGGTTTCCGTCGCAACGGCCGCGGTCGGCGACCAGAGCCCAAAGCTGAGGCTCTGTCAGGCATGATCATGACATGCAGCCTCAATGAACATCCTAATCGTGTCACAGAGTTCAAACCAAAAAAAAGAGATCTGCGAATTGAACCAACTAGAATACAATACCATCTCATTATAGTTTAGACCATCTGATCAATGGCGCATCAGCACCCATTCTGACACATAGAGAACACAGAAAGACCAATTACACATACACAAAATAAACATGAACACGACAACACATTCACAGGAACGAGAAGGGGAGGGAGAGAGTAGGGGAAAAGAATGCACGATCTATCCCAGATCTGTGGTAGGACCCCAGCATCATTACGTAGAGCCTAGCTGGCCACATGGGACGGTGACCAATCGGTCAAGGGGAGTAACTTCAGGAAGTATTCTGACTTAGCAGAGGCTATAAAAAAAAACAACCTCAGCAGGAGATAGAGAAATACATCTGGGAAGTCTTGAACTCGGCCCAGTAGAACCAAGTTCGACGACACGCAAGAATCTGGTCAGGGGTATGGGAGATCAACTCCTCCATTCTCTGCATGGAATCA
>JAODAL010066772.1:0-17610 GCA_025379985.1 Phyllomedusa bahiana
TATTTTGGGTGTTTTTTGGGGAAACTTTAGAATGATTTTTAACTTTATCGTTTTTAAAATTTTTGGGTGCTTAGGGCCCAATATTTATTGATTACTATTTTTGGCCATTTTTTTGACTCTGTATTTTTGGTGTTTTTGGAAAAAAGTTTAAACGAAAATTTTTTTTTGTCTTTTATGTCTTTGATTTACGGGGTTGACAGAAATTTATTCTATATTGCAATATTCTTTTGGGCTCTTTTTTGGGACATTTACGATGTTTTTTTTGTCTTGTATGTTATTATTTAAATTACTTTTTTATTACTATGCAAATTTTAAACCTTTTGCCCAATTGTTTTTTTTCGGATTATTTGATTTACTGTATCGCAGTATTATTTGCTTACTATTGCACCATTATCTGGGCAATTTTTTTTTGCTGGTGTTTTTTGGGGAAAGTAAAATTTTTAATTTAAAATTTTGTAAATTTTTTTGTCAGTTGAGAAATTGCATGGAGTATTATTTAAATACTATATTGCACTATCATTTGAACTCTCTGTGTAGTGTTGTTATTTGAGGACAGTAGAACGATATTTTTTTGTCATTACATGTCAGTATAAGCTGAATACTGTATGGATGTATTTTTTGGTTCCCTTTTATTGCACATCATTTAAAAGTATATTTGGTACAGTTGAGGGTACATTTTGTAATTGTATTTTCATTTGAAAAACTTTTTGGGGCAGTATTTGATTATCATAGTGTTAGATTATTTTAACTCTGTATTGTGGTGTTATTTGAGGAGAATACAGTGATAATTGTTTATTCATTGTTTGTAAGTATTATTTGAGTCTGTTGGCAGTAGTATTTGCTTACTTTTTGAACTTTTTCTGGAATCTTTTTGCTGGTGTTATTAGGGGACATTTGGGAAATGATAATTTATTTTGATTTTTAAGGGGGGGACATGTGTAATCGGGAGTTGGGGCTGTTTTCTGGTAAAAAAACTGCGGTCACGTTTCCGAACCCCTTGTCGGACGCGGGTTTGGGGGATGTTAGGGCAAGCTTCCCCCTTTTTCAGATGCGCCTAAATGAAGGGGCTTGAAAGGGGGCCGGGGGTTGTGGGGCGATTGGGGGGGAACCCCCGGGGGACTTTTAAAAAAAAAGCTTTTCTCCAAATTTTGGATATATGAAAATTTTTTTGGGGATTCTCATTTCCCATTTTTGATCAAAACTTTTTAAAGCCCCCTTTTGAGATCCTTTGAAGTTCGGAGGTGGTTTTAAAAAGTTTTTTTTTTCAAAGTGTGAATGAAAACAAAAAAACCCTTTTATGTACCCTAGTTTGCAGAAATTTTTTTTAAAAATTTCCCTATGCCCCCTTTGATGGGGGCTTCGTTTATATGTCCCAAATGTTATTGGGAAAATTTTATGAAATACTACGCTCCCAAAAAGTGTTGAAACCTATTTTTCCAATTTTTTTTAAAAAAATTTTTTTTGGGGGGTTGTGCAAAACTATATTTTTCTTTTAGTTTTTTTGTTTTAAGCCCGGAAGGCTATATAGGGGTTAATATAGAATTGTGGGGAAAGTGAAGCAAGGGCCCAGGGGAGTAAACGTTGGCCCAGGGCCCCTGCTTTAAACACATGCGATCAAAATCCGGGGGCCCGGGGGAGAATCGTGGTTTCGGGATGTGGTGGGGCCACCCTGTGCCGCAGCAACAACAGCAGCAGCAGCAGCGCCAGTGGCATGCTGCCTTGCACCCGGGTCAAGGTCCCACCACCTTGCGGGAAGGGGAGCTGTTTCTCTTTGACATCATCTCCGGGCCGATTTCCCCTGCCCCGCTTTCTTTTGGGCCCGCAAATCGGTTTTAGCGAGGCGGGTTGAAAAAAAAGCAAAAAGTATGCCCTCCAACCATCCTTTTAAAGGGGCAGAAGCTGACCGTGTCCTGTCCAAGTTGTTGGTGTGCCGGGCCATCCCTTTCCCAAAAGGTGGGGCTTTGCACCGTTCTGAGAATAACTTTTGGGGTGCCGAGCCGGATGGGGTTCCAAACCGTTTTAAATTTTTTTTCCAAAAAAAGCCAAAATACCAAACACTTCTTAAAATATTTAATTTATAAAATAAAAGGTTTGAACAGGAAATTTGGGGCCCGTTTCCCTTGGGGCTTTTCGGTTTGTTCCAAGGTGCACGGCAGCGCGGACATCTGGAGCTGTAACTACGGTCAGGGCCAGTACATGTCCTTTACGGCCCACTGGGTGAATGTGCTTTCTGCCCAGGCACACCAACAACTTGGACAGGAGACGCCGCTTTCTCCTCCACGTTGTCAAACTGCGGCTCCTGCGCCAATGTCCGCCTCCTCCTCCTCCACCACCACCACCATCTCAGCCTCCACAAGTACTGCTCCATCATACCACATGTGTAGGGCACAGCGGTGTCACGCAGTTCTACACCTGGCTTGCCTCGGCGAACAAAGTCACACAGGGGAGGAACTGCTCCACGTCATGCAGCAAGAAATCGATGTGTGGCTTTCTCCGTGCCAACTGCAAATCGGAACCATGGTGACGGACAATGGGAGGAACATGGTGTCCGCGCTGCATCGAGGAGGGATGGTCCATGCATGGCACATGTGTTCAATCTGGTTGTGAAAAGGTTCCTGAAGTCTTCCACAGATCTTCAGAAGATTCTGAAAATGGCCAGGAAACTGTGCATGCACTTCATCCATTCCTACAAAGCCAAGAACACCCTCCTCGAGTTGCAGCGGCAGAACGGCCTCCCCCAACACACTCTGATATGCGATGTTTCCACCCGTTGGAATTCCAGCCTGCACATGTTGGACCGACTGTATGAACAGAGAAAGGCCATTAACGATTTTTTGATGATCCAGGCAGATAGGAGTACTCCCCTGTGTAACTTTGATGTCAGCCAGTGGCAGCTCATGCGTGACACCTGCCGTTTGCTGAGGCCATTCGAGGAGGCCACGTTATTTGTCAGTCACCAGGACTACGGGATGAATAACGTCATTCCACTGCTTCATGTCCTGGAACAGATGCTGAAAAATCTGTCTGGGCAGGGGACTGGAGACGTGGCGACTACATCTCACGGACACATGAGTCCGGTGGGGACTGAACTGGAGGAGGAGGAGGAGGACATTGGAGCAGAAGCATTTTCTGGTGAAATGAGTGGATTTTCTACCCAGGTGACAGGAGAGGAGGAGCAGAATCAGCTGGAGGAGGTAGATGGAGATGAGGAAGACGAAGCAGATGACCCTCAAGCACCGTGGCAGTATACAGTGGAGATGGAGGCAGGGAGCCTCTCTGAGTCACTTGTGCAGATGGCCCGCAGCACGCTGATTTGCCTGGCTAGTGACAGCCGAATAGTCACCATCCGGCAGAGGGATGGCTTCTGGCTCTCCACCCTCTTAGACCCTCGCTACTGGTCCAAAATGGGAGCCTATTTTCCAGCTGCTAAGAGGGAGGACAAACTCAAATACTATAGGGAAATCCTCCATAGTCAGTTGGCCGCTGCCTATGTGCGGCATCGTCCCTCCTCTGACAGGTCTTACCTGGGGTTCCTCAGCGCTCACGTACTACTGCCGCGGCTGCTGGGGGAGGGTGGGGGGGGGGGGGTAGGAGCAGTACCAGCTCCATCAGCAGCAACCTAAGTCTGGAGTCGCTGATGAGAAGCTTCCTTCACCCGCCTAGTGAGGAGAGCACTTGCCAGCAGCAGCAGCAGGACCTGGAGCAGACCCTGAACCAACAGGTGGTGGCCTACATGGACAGCACTCTGCCACCGCAGTTAGAAGATCCGCTGGACTACTGGGCAGCCAAACTGGATGTGTGGCCGCAACTTGCCGAGTTTGCAGTGGAGAAGCTGTCCTGCCCGGCCAGTAGTGTGGCATCAGAGTGGGTGATCAGTGCGGCGGGGGCCATCGTTACCCCAAGGAGAACCCACTTGTTCACGGGAAATGTGGAACGACTGACCTTTGTCAAGATGAATCAGGCGTGGATCGGCCAGGATTTCCACACACCAATGCCTTAGACGTCAGACTACATCAGCCATGACGCCTCACCCAAACTGTGAGAAATGAGTCTGGGTTCAAACTACCTGCCTCAGCCACTATTCTGATGCCGCCACCCGCCTGATGCCACACATCTGCTGACAGTTTCTCCATCAGCCTACCACCATCTTTACCAGGGACTGGTATTGCCACCCACCTCCACACTCTGTCATTGTGCACTGTCTGACCTGATGCTGCTGTGGCTGCTGCCGTGACCTCCACACTGTGTCATTGTCCCACTCTGTGGCCTACTCCTGTTTTTGCCACCTCCAGAATGTCATTGTGCCACTGTCTGACCTCATGCTGCTGCTGTGGCTGCTGCCGTGACCTCCACACTGTGTCATTGTGCCACTCTGTGACCTATTCCTGTTTTTGCCACCTCCAGAATATCATTGTGCCACTGTCTGACCTCATGCTGCTGCTGTGGCTAGCGCCGTCACCTCCACACTCTGTCACTGATGGTGCCACCTGAGCCCTCAGCTTGTTTTTTTCCAGCTTTCGCTGGCATGACTTTATCAGGCTACATTCCCGCTTCAGTTTTTTGGTCAGTTTTGCCCTCTTAAGTGCCCAGGGAATTTTATAGTGAAGCAATTCTAAGAGCGGCGGCAGTCACCTGCGTGTCATACCAAAACACAACATTGTATGAAGACCAAACCAAGCTCCCTCTGCATATTTAAGCATGGCACAATGTTCTACAGCACCCTGCAGGCTCTGTGCAGCCTGGAAATAGCTGTTTTTAACACGATTTGTCCCAAAGTAATTTGGACCGAAACAAATTTTGTCGGAAAATTCGGCGAAGTCGGCGAATCGAATTTTTGAACTGTATTTTGAACTGTCCGCCTTTTCATTTGATTGGTCCATACTTCTCCATAGGTTATAATGGTTCACTGTCGCTCCTATTCTGATTGGTTGGTTTATACCGACCAATGAGAAGCGCTTACAGAATTTTAATTACTGTCTTTCCCGGCAATTTTCTGTATCCTAATTCCTGATGTAGCGCCGTTATTGATTTTTTGTTAGTGATTTTATTTATGTATTTTTTTTAGAAGGTTTGATCTCTTTTTCAGATAATGTTTTACACGAAATAAAAACTATTTTTTTGATTCATACTCCATGCCTCACGGAGCTGAGATTTATTTCTTGAGCGTTCTTATATATTTTCCCTTTAATTTTTAATGATCCACTTTTTCACTAAATTTATTCGCTTTTAGACAGCTTTGATTTTTCACTTTATTCATTCATTCATTTGAAAGACAACTCTTTGCTATTCACTAACATGTTTAATGATTTCTTGCTGTTTTCCAGCCTGTCTCGAATCGGAATACGTGTTAGGCGCAGACCTTCTGCGCCTAAGTCCCGCACTGCGCCCCACACACTGGCGAGGCGCGGTGAACTTTTCACCGCATGTATGAGCGCACCTCCTCGGGCGGCGAATCTTAGGTGCAGTCCCTTCTGCGCCTAAGTCCCACACTGCGCCCCACACACTGATGAGGCGCGGCGGACATTACACCACATGTATGAGCGCACCTCGGGCGCTGACATACATGAGGCGCAGCTTTCACGTTCGATCGGGCGAAAATGGGCGCTCCGACGCGCCGATCTTCATACATGTCGCCCTATATGTCAGTTGAGTATTGCATGGCAGCATTATTTAAATATTATACTGCACTGTCATTTGAACTCTGTATAGTGTTGTTATTTCAGGACAGTAAAACGATAATTTTTTTGTCATTATATGTCAGTGTAAGTTGAGTACTGTATGGACTTATTCTTTGGTTACTATATTGCACCATCATTTAGACGCTATATTTGAGTACAGTATGATGATACATTTTTGTAATTGTATGTCAGTTGAGTACTGTATGGCAGTACTATTTGATTACTAAATTGCACCTTCATTTGGACTTTGTATGGTGGTGCTATTTGACGATAGTACAAAAAATAATTACTTTGTCATCATATGTCAGTTGAGTATTGTATGGCAGTATTATTTGATTATTATATTGCCCCATCTTTTGGACTCTATATAGTAGTGTTATATTAGGATAATAGAATGATAATTATTTTCCCATTTTACATCAGTTGAGAACTTTTTGGCAGTATTATTTGACTACTATACACATATTTTATTAATCATTGTATGTAACTCTTAGTTGAGTATTGTATGACAGTATTATTTGCTTACTATTGCACCATTATCTGGATTATGTATGCTGGTGTTATTAGAGGACAGTAGAATGATCATTTTTTTTGCCATTGTATGTCAGTTAAGTACTGTATGGCAGTATTATTTAAATACTATATTACACCATCATTTGGACTCTATATATGGAGTTATTTGAGGAAAATACAATGAGAATTGTTTTGACATTGTATGTCAGCATTAGTTGAGTACTGTATGGCAGTATTATTTGCTTACTATTGCATCGTCATTTGGTCCCTATATAGCATTGCTTTTTTGAGGACAGTACAATGATAATTATTTTATCATTGTATGTCAGTATAAGTTGAGTACTCTATCGTGGTATTGTTTTATCTCCGCTTCTCTATACCATAATAGAACATGAGATAACCTATATACATGTATTTTGTTCCAGTCCCTATCACTGTTTCCCAACATTTTGTTTGCACCTCATTTTTGTTTGTGCTTTTGACGGGTTCAGCAGTTCAGGTTTTAGACCTTCCTCGATGTTGAAACCAAACCTCTAATCACTGTGTAAATACCGCACAGAAGGCTCATTCTTCCGTTATACGCTCTGTGTACTGTGCTGCTGAACATACCCTACACGGATTTAAAGGAGCATCCCTGAATAAATGTCTGGTCATTAGTGTTGCAATGTCAAGTCAAGTTCAAACCAAATCTGAATGTTTCTTTTGGGGTCGGCCCAAATCAATTTTGGGGCAAAAATTGACCCAAAAAAATCTGTAACGGTAACCACAAGTTTGGACTGGGGTAGTTTTGAGGGTTTTAGGTGGTTAACAGGTAACTTTTTGTCCATGTTATGACCTAAATTCTGGCGTCCTGTTCAATATCACTTGGCCCAATATTATGCTGACGAGAAGTGACGTTGGATGAGATATTGGATCAGAAGTAAGGCCACAGCGGCAGCGTCACATTGCCAGACTGGTACATAGACCACCTAAAATACCTTAAACAACCCTAATCCTAAATTAGTGTTGAGGTTAGGATTAGAGAAAATCCCTGTTGTCCTGAAAGATGGAGGTCCCCAAAATAATGAGTGTATGCAGGAGCATAGCTAGTAAACGCTGGCTAGATCAGACTAGCCGTCCCAGGCAGGAAGGTGCCCTTCCCTCATTTGGACATACCCGTACGTAATGAATAGGTAATATGTAATGAATGAAAAGTCCATATACAACAGTATAATACTACTGTCGTATACAGTATAGGACAAGCGATCGCATCCCTTATTGGTCAAGTACCCGAAGGAGACTAAGGGCCTTATGTATGAAAACTGTCTAGGAGTGAGGCTTTGTTTGTTGCCCACAGCAACCAATCAGAGCTCAGCTTTCATATCTCATACTGCTCTGGAAAAATTAAAGCTGAGTTCTGATTGGTTGCTATGGGCCCATTGGGCCTCATATATAAAAACTTTCTAGCAGTTAAAATGTCTTTGTTGCCCATAGCAACCAGAGAACATAGCAAGCAATAAGAGCTCATAGCAAATGATCTCCTGACCGGAAAAACTCAGGGCAACTACTCATTGTTGCTTCTCCTGGATCTCTCTGCAGCGTTTGACACTGTTGATGACCACCTCCTCCTCAGCTCCGCGCCATTGGCCTACAAGACACCGCTCTCTCTTGGTTCTCATCCTATCTCCTGACCGCTCCTTCAGTGTCTCATTTCCAGGTTCTACCTCCTCCTCTCCTCTTCCTCTCGTAGTTGGGGTTCCTCAAGGATCCGTTCTAGGTCCTCTCCTCTTCTCAATCTACACAGCACCAATTGAACAAACCATCAACAGATTTGGCTTCCAGTACCATCCCTACGCTGATAACAATTAATTATACACCTCCTCCCATGACATCAGTCCTACTCTCCTACAAAACACCAGTGACTGTCTGTCCGCTGTCTCTGACATCATGTCTTTCCTCTATCTTAAACTAAACCTCACTAAAACTGAACTTCTAGTCATCCTACCATCTACTAACAGACCCCTCTCTGTTATTTCTGTCTCAGTGTGTGGCACCACCATAACTCCTAGGCAGCAGGCCCGCTGTCTTGGGGTTATACTAGATTCTGATCTGTCCTTCACCCCAATTATCCAATCCCTTGCCCGCTCCTGTCACCTGCACCTCTAGTACATCTCCAGACTCCGGGCTTGTCTCACTATGGAAACAGCGCAGCCTCTTATTGCTGCTCGTATTCTTTCTCGTCCTGATTACTGCAACTCCCTGCTTATCAGTCTCCCTCTCTGTAAACCTTCCCCTCTCCAATCTGTCCTGAATGCAGCAGCCAGGCTCATCTTTCTCTCCAGTCGCTATACTGATGCCTCTACCCTGTGTCAGTCACTGCACTGGTTGCCCATTCAGTACAGGATACAATATAAACTCATCACACTCACCCATAAAGCTCTCCACAGCGCTGCACCCCCCTACATCTCCTCCCTCATCTCTGTCTACCACCCTACCCGCTCTCTCCGCTCTGCTGCTGATCTGAGATTACATTCCTCAGTCATCCGAACCTCCCATGCTCGCCTCCAAGACTTTTCATGGGCGGCACCGGTCCTCTGGAACATACTACCACGGACGATTAGGCACATTCACAACCCTCATAGTTTTAAGAGGGCTCTGAGAATACATTTTCTCACTCTGGCCTACCAACATCCCTAATTGCTAACCTCCCCTCCACACTCTCTAACGCACACATTTCTGTCACTCCCTACAATTCAGCACTTATCTGTATATAGATGTACTGTCAGGGTGGCAGGTTCATCCGAATTCTACATAAACCACCCCATATTTATGTCACATGGCTGGACCATTGTAAACCTAGCACTTCTTACCCTTCATCTCACCCTACACCCTAATAGATTGTAAGCTCTTGCGAGCAGGGCCCTCACTCCTTGTGTCTCATCTGTAAGTAGCTTCTCATTGTGTAATGTATGTCTTTTTGTCTGTACCTACACCCTCCAAATTGTAAAAGTGTTGCGGAATATGTTGGCGCTATATAAATAAAGATTATTATTATAGCAACCAATCAAAGTGCATAGCAAGCGACCAATCAGAGCTCAGCTACAATTTTCCCAGAGCTGTATATGAAATGAAAGCTGAGCTCTGATTGGTTGCTTGCTATGTGCTTTGATTAGTTGCTGTGATCTCTGATTGGTTGCTATGTTCTCTGGTTGCTATGGGCAACAGAGACAATTTTACTGCTAGAAAGTTTTTATATATGAGGCCCAATGGGCCCCTAGCAACCAATCAGAACTCAGCTTTCATTTTTCCAGAGCAATATGAGATATGAAAGCTGAGGTCTGATTGATTGCTATGGGCTCTGATTGAATGTTATGAGCTCTGATTGGTTTCTATGAGCTCTGATTAGTTGCTATGGGCTCTTATTGGTTGCTATGGGTGATATTGATTGACCCTCAAAGGGGCTCTACATTCTTGTGGGGGTCTCCAAATTATCCTAGAATTTAAAGGTTTAACAAGAAAGAGATCCCACCAAACACCCACGTTGGTCTGAATACACTTTCTGTCTTTATTCTCAATATGGCAGGTGTTTATACTCCTTGTGTTGGATAGATAAGAAAGCATCACATTGACCAAGCTGTTGGTCTGTGATTGGTTACATCCTTATTTGGTTTATACTCCCTTTACATCATGAATGTCCTAACCTTTGGTTTAGTCCCGTAATATACTCCATCTAGTATTATACAGTAGTTGTCTCTATAAGCATAAAAAACGGCCATTTTAGAAACACATTAGAGACAAGAGTTATACAGGCAGCTTTTACGTGCCATGTGCAAAAGCATACGTGGTGTTATACTAACTAATACATTAAAATGGAGACACAAAGGATCACACATATATAACCTTTGTTCCCATCCACAACATGGGCAACAAAGACAGTTTTTCTCCTACACAGTTTTCATGTCAGACGGGCGTAATTCATAGCTCTCCATCAGAATTATGAATTAACTTAACTATGCCATGTGAACATAGCCTACCCTAAGTGTAAAAGTTCTAAAAAATAAATTTAAAAAATTGTATTTTAGAGTTCAGATCACACACTTTTAGCCACTTTACAAAAAAAAAGTAAAAAAAATAAAAAGTGACACATTGGTCTCACCACCTCCATAAAAGTCTGATCTATCAAAATATAGCATAATTTATACCGTACGCTGAAGAGAAAAAATTTCAAACACAAAAATAGCTGTTTTTTTCAGCACTTCACGCCCCCTAAAAATTGGAATAAAAGTGATCAAAAGGTGTAATGTCTCCCAAAATAGTTACAATAAAAGCTACACTTCAGCCTGCAAAAATGAAGCTCTTGCACAGGTCCATAGGTTTAACAACAAAATAGTTAATAGTGGCATGAAATAGCATTTCAGAACAAATTTTAAATAAATATATATATATATATATATATATATTTATATATATATATATATTTATGTATATATATATATATATATATATATATATATATATATATATATATATATATATATATATATATATATATATATATATATTATATATATATATATATATATTATATATTAGAGTACTGGGAAAAGCTCTAAACCCTCATAGCCAATGCTGAAAGCCCAGGTTATTTGCCCATAGTAGTCTAAAAATAGTCATCAGCAGCTATGGAAGACCATTGAACATGCACCATGGGAATCTTCTGGTATTGCTGGAGTTCCCCTCTAACTTCTCCCTATATCTGTAGTGGATGGTACTAATATCCACTGTCCTGGCACGCAACATTACCTACACAGAGACGTCAAGGAAGTGATGACATTGCTCAATGTCTGCGACTTTCACAACAAGGAAATCTTTGAAGATTATTGCTGCAATATAGAGTAAGTAGAGTAAGGCCCATAAGTAAACACTCTAACAATATGGGGAGGACTCTACCTGGAGACCTCCCAATGCAGGTGATATTGTATATACTTATACAGTTGCATGGATACAATCCTATTAGGTTTCCACTTGGCCCCACACTTTGTCGAAGACAACGGGGAGAGCTGTGATTGTGCTGGGGTTATTAAGTGACTCTATATCACATAAAGGTGAAATTGGGAATAGCTTGAAGTTTGTGTCAGGAGTCATCACCACCATCTGGCATGATGTCTGGCGTGTATTACATATTGGGGGTGATTTCGGCATTCTGTCTATTGTATTGTGAGGCTTCTGCGTCAGACAAGACAAGGTATGTAATCCATATTTTCTTTCATACAATGTCATATTGATGATGGGACATCCCAGTCAACCAACTACAAGGACATTCCTCCCTTTTACATATATATCCATAGAGATGGGTAACAGCCAATATGGCTTTTAAATATGAGTTAGGTGGTTGAGAGGTTTGGCAAAAAGGAAAAGGTTCCCTACCTTGATAGTTTAGTATCCTAATGTCCTAATATTTATAAGCCTAAGGCCTGGTAGTCTAGGGTATATAGGAGGTTTAATAGACAATTCCATGTTGGTCTAGTGCAAAATAGGAGGTTAATAGTTTGTGATCTAGGGTATATGAAAGATTTCATCACCTGTTCCCTGTTGGTCTACTGGACAATAAAGGGTTAATACTGTGTGTACTGTGTGTTCTAGGGTATATGAAAGGTTTAATAGCTGGTCACTGTTGATGTAGTATAACATAGGCAGCTGAAACCTGGTGACCTAGGATATATTAGGGAGTTATTTTGTTCCCTTGTGGTCTAGTGTAAAATGAGGGGTTTATACATGGTGGACTAGGGTATATAAGAGATAAAATAGCCCATTAATTGGTAGTCTGGTATAGGCTAGATGATTATACCTGGTTGTCTGAGATACATAACGGGTACAATAACCCATAACTTGGTAGTCTAGTATAGGATAGGGGGTTTTTACCTAGTGGTTTGGGGTATAGAAGGGGTAAAATAATCCATTACTTGGTAGTCTATTATAGAGTAGGGGGTTTATACCTGGTGATCTGGGGATAATAAAGGGTAAAATAACCCATTACTTGGAAGTCTAGTATAGAATTGGGGGTTTATTAACCCTAATGTATAACATGATCTGCAATTCCATACAACATCCTATCCTCCCTCCACCTATCACACAGAGCATTGTTAGTCAGAAAGAACTGTAAGCTGTAAATAGCCAACAAAGTATGAAATAGACACCACCGGGCCCCTGACTATAGAACAAACACAATTTTTTACAAATTTTTATTATACTGTGATAAATATGATAGCTCACGAGTCCCTGCCAGTAATAGCCAGCTTTACCATAGTCCTGGGTGGCAAATCCCTATAGGTATAGAAATATTTCCTCCTTAGGGCTAATATGCTTATTTAAGAAAATTTTCTAGCAAAGCTGCTAGCACTATAAAAAAACAGTTTAGTGGTCACGTAGCTTCCTCAAGAAACCAAAAAAAGGAGTAAGGCTAATGCATAGTACACCAAAGTTGGAATTCCTGAAAGGTGTATGTTTGTCCTTGGGCAAAAGTGACAATAGTTCAGCTGGAATCAGTCACCAGAAGGGGGAGCTCTCTGTGAAGATATTTATACAGCTCCCATAGAAGTCATTATTAGTCCTAAAAATCTGTATGCAGTAAGTTCACTAAGCAGCTTATTATCCCTGAGCAATGGCATTTCTACTCCTAAGTGGCCTCTCGCACCTATCTTATAACGGACCCCTGGGAGTCCCGATACAGAAGGGAGAATGGGTTGCACTTGTGCATGGCCCTCAATTCTGTTCCATGGAAGTTCCGAGTTTAGAACACTCTGTTCCCCTGTACTGGGAATTCCCACAGAACAGAATGAAGAGTCATGTGCATGGGCAACCAATTCTCCATTCTGGTCTATGGGAATTCCAAGTATAAAACACTCCATTCACCGAACTCCTTTAGAACAGAATGGAGAGTCATGCGCAAGCAAAAACGATTCTCCATTCTGTTCTGTGGGAGTTCCGAGTATAGAACACATCGCTCACTAAACTCCCATACAGCACAAAAGTGAGTCATTCGCAAGCACAACTGATTTTCCATTCTAACATGGAGAGAGAGGCATGGACCGCACATCCTCACATTATACATTGATCTACTACTTCTCAGCAAAAATTTACATGAGCTTCTTAGTATACCTTTTTGATCAAACGGTATAAGCCCACTTGCCACTTCACGAAGACCTACTTAGAGTGGGTCCCTACACTGGGGGTAGCACTGCATGGCGACCACCGCCGCATCAACAGCCACACCAATTAAGGGCACAACCCAGTGGTCCAACAACACCACCGTTGCCAGACCTAGCCTCCTTGCTCTGGGCTGCACGCCCACAAAGGCATAGAATCACAGCAACAATGGCAGCCATGAAGCACCACCACCAAAAAAAGGAAAAGTTCACTACCGCTTACCTCTCCCTGTGCTCCCTGCAAGCAGACTGAAGGAAACATGGCATAAACCCTTAAAGAGGTCACCATGAAGTGGCAAGTGGGTTTATACCGATCAAAGAGTACACTAAGAACCTCTTGTTCATTTTTGTAAATTTTTGCTGAGAAGTAGTAGATCAACGTATAGTGTAAGGATGTGCGGTCCATGCCTCTCCCTCCATGTTCGATTATCCATTCTGTTCTATGGGTGTTCCAAGTATAGAACACTCCGCTCACCGAAAACCCACAGAACAGAATGAAGAGTCATGTGCATGGGCAACCGATTCTCCATTCTGTTCTATGGGAGTTCTGAGTATAGAACACTCCACTCACCGAACTCCGATAAAACAGAACGCAAGTGCATCCGATCTCCATTCTGTTCTGAGACTTCCAGGGGCCTGTTCCCAAGATAGGTAATGGGTCCCGCACCTATCCCACTTTGATGGCGTATCCTTTCAATATGTCATCAACATGCAAGATGGGAAGACCCCTTTAATCAGACCCATTTGATACAGTTCTGTTGATTTTCAGGTTTCGGAAGCGGTTTTTGAGATCTGCTGAAGCTCCACCTCCTGTGGACTGTGAGATCGGTAAATGGGGAGCTTGGAGTGATTGTGATCCGTGTACTAACCAAAGGGTAACTAAGACACACTAAAAATATACATTAAGATAACACACAGTAAACACTATGGGCGACATGTATGATTCTCGCCACGTCAGAGCGCACGTTTCCGCTAATTTTCCGGCGGAATTTGCACCTCAAGTACGGTCGGTGCCGAGGTCGCTCAAACAAGCGGTGTAAAGTCCTCTATCCGCCTCGACCAGTGTGTGGGTTGGCAGTGCGGGACTTTACAAAGCCCTGGCCTCATATTCCGCCATCCAAGGAGGTGCTCTGCTCATACATGCGGGGAAAAGTTCACCGTGCCTTCGCCAGTGTGGGGGTGCTCAGTGCAGGTGCCTTAGGGCACTGTGCGGGAACTGCGCCGAACATGTATTCTTCCCGATTCGAGCCTGGAAAACAGTCGAGAAATCATAAGGATGTCCGTGCGGAGTTGAATAAAAAAATCGCCTTTAATAAAGAGTAAAACATTCTCTGAAAAAGAGCTCAACTTACAAAAAAATACATAAATCAAATCACATTCAAAAATCAGAACGGCGCTACATCGTGGAATTATGGATATTGAAAATTCCGGGAAATACAGTAAATCAAATTCTGTTAACGCTTCTCAGTTTGGTTGCATAAACCAGACCAATCAGAATATGAGCAACTGGTGAACCATTAAAACCAATGGAGAAGAATTGACCAATCAAAATCAAAGGCGGGACAGTTCAAAATACAGAATGCAGAAAATAGCTGATTGGTTGAGCTAGCGGGGGCTATCCCAGCCAATCAGACGGTGAGCTAATTGTCCCATTGTAGTCTATGGAGAGATCGGGGCAATGAAATCTCGACGCTCTGCGCCATGCGGCATGGAGTGTGAATAAAAAACTCATTTTTATTAAGTGTAAAACATATCAGTATAAAGTGCTGAAGACCTTGTTCTAAAAAATAAAATCAGTTAAATCCCGAACAACAGCGTTTGTCCGCCGAGAACCCGGCGCTGACATAAGGAATAGCAATATATAGTAATTGCCGTGAAAGCACAGTACTGTCAAATTGTTTACGAGCTCTTCTTGATGTGTGTCGGGCTATAAACTCAGCCAATCAGAAATAGGAGCGACAGTGTGCCCATTATAACCTATGGAGGAGTATTGACCCAATCAGTAAAGGAGCGAAAGGGACCCATTATAACCAATGGAGAAATATTGACTCAATCATCATTCAAAGGCGTGGACAGTTCAAAATACAGTAAAATGCAGAAAAGAGCTGATTGGTTGAGCTAGTGGGGGCTTGGCTATCCTGGCCAATCAGAGTGCGAGCTACTTTTTCATAGAGTTTTATGGGGAAAAGAAATTCTGAGCGCTGCTCTTGTGATTTGGCTAAGTTTAAAGAGTCGCGTTTATTTTGTCCAATTGGAAGAGCGAACACGATGCTCTTAATGGGTTTTTCTAATGCAATCTTGGAATAAAACTGTACATGTCCGAAATTCAATATGATAGTAGACTATGACAGAAGTGTACCGATCTGTATATAAAATGAACAATAATATAGGGGTAAAGAAAAAAAAAAAATTTTAATAAAATTCCCTGTTTTATTTCTTTATTTTTCTTAGCCACGATCAATAGAAAGGGTTTTAACAAAAATTAAAAAAATAAACATAATTTTTTTTTGAATTAATATTTTTTTTTTTTTTACCCCCCCATAATTTTTTATCCCTTTAATAACACATCTGTACCAAAATCTGTTTTTCTTTCCCTTTGTTTTCGGCCATTACAGTTTTTTTTTCCCGATTGCCCTTAGAAAACCTATAAGAACTTTGCTCGCCCCCCTCCCCCCTTTGGGCAAAATAACCCCCCGGGCCCCCTTTTTTTCTTTTGCCAATCACAAACAAGCTCGCCCGCATTTTCCCTTTTTTCCCTAAAAACCCCTTTGAGAAAGGGAGCTCGCCGGGTCTGATTGGGGCCCGGGTAGCCAAGCCCCCCGCCTAGCTCAACCCTTTAACTCCCTTTTTTTGCCTTTTTTTTTTTTTTGAAAATTTTTTTTTTAAAATTTTTTTATATTTTAAAAAACTGGTCCCGGGAAATTATATTGAATATGATTGGTCCAAATTTAAATTTCCCCCCATAGGTTAAATGGGGGCCCCTTCGCTCCATTCTGGGTTGCCTTTTGGGTTTTATCCAACCCCAAAGAAAAGCTTAAAAAAAATTTGAATGACTTATTTTTTCCCCGGGAAATTTTCCCATATTCAATTCCCTTTTGTAGGGGCCGATCTTGGCCCACAAAAGCGTTGTTCCCGGGGTTTAAACCCTTTTTTTTTTTAGAGAAGGTTTTTAGCCTTTATCTGATAATGTTTTAAAACTTAATAAAAATGATTTTTTTATTCATACTCCATGCCCAAAAGGCCAGAGCGCCGAGATTTCATTTCGCCCCATCTCTCCATAGACTAAAATTGGGGGAATACTCGCCCTCGATTTTGGGTGGGATAGCCCAAACCCCCCCTAGTTTAACCAATCACTCTTTTCCTTTCCTTTTTTTCTGTTTTTAACTGTCCCGCCTTTTTGGGTTTTTATTGGGCAATAGTTTTTTTCCATAGGTTTTAATGGTTCCCCTGTTTTTTCCCCATTCCCGGGTTTGGGTGGTTTTTTGCCCACCAAGAGAAATTCTTTCAAAAATTTTTAATTACGTAATGCCCGGCAATTTCAAAAAATCCTAATTCCCTTGATATTGCGCCATTCCCAATTTTTGGGAAAGTGATTTTTTTTTTTAAATTTTTTTTTTATTTTTGAGGTTTGAGGGTCTTTTTCTTTAGATTTTTTACGCCTTTAAAAAAGGCGATTTTTTTGGGAAACAAACCCTGCTGCACCCCAGCCCGAAACCCGAGATTTTTTTTGCGAAATTCTTCAAAGTTTTCCTCCATTTTTCCCCTTTCCTTTTCTTCATTTCGCCTCCCCCGGGTCATTTAAAAACCAAAACAAAAGGCTACTGCGGGAAACTGCCGAGGGGCCCGCATTGGCCGCACTTTGCCGACTCGCATCGTTTAAAAAATGCCTCGGAGTTTTTTTTTCCCCCAGCGGCCGCCCTCCCGCCCCGGAAAAAGCCTACAGCGCGCCCAAAAACCGCGCCCCATGCCCGCCCCTTCATGCCCGGGGGGAGCAAGAAAGGGGGGAAAACCCCGCGCCTTTAAAATCGCCCAAACCCTGCGTCCGACAAGGGGGTTTGGGCCGGTGAGGCGCAGGAAAGCCAGAAACCCGGGGGAAAAACCGATCATAAAAATGTCGCCCCCTTTTAAATGTTTTTTTAAAAAAGAGACCCGATTTTCTCTCTTCCGGGAGGAAAGCTCAAATTTTCTAAACCCTCTACCAAAGGGGTACAAATTTGCTCTGTTTAAATCTTCCC
>JAODAL010066773.1:0-17610 GCA_025379985.1 Phyllomedusa bahiana
TTTCTATTTTTGAAATTTTCCCCAAAACGGCGCCATTTTGTGCACCAATAATTTTTTTGTAAAACACCTAGGGAATTCTTTGGGGGGGAAATTTTTTTGGGGCTGAATGTATTTTTTTATCGCTAGCTTTTTTGGAATGCATGCGACTTTTGTCATTTTTTTTTTCCTTTTTTTTGATTGACGAAAAATACCAAAAAAAACGCAATTTTTGGGGGCTTTTGGGAATTTTTTTTTTTCTTTAGGGTGTTCGCGCGGGAAAAATAAAAGTTTTAATTTTTATGATGGATTTTTTTTGGATGCACAATACCAAATATTGTAAATTTTTTATTATTTTAATGATTTATTTGTAAAAGGGAGGGGGGGGGGTTTTTTCAACAATACAAACTTTGAAATTTTTTTTTTTTTTTTTTACCCAAACATTGGCCCCCTGTGACTTCCACTGGGTGGCGAAAATTCAAATCAACCTAAGCAATGCAAGGAAAAGATTAGGGTGTCAAAGATGGCGGTTTCCCCCCCCACTTCCTGCGCGGACGGAAGTGGGGAAAACCGGGCCGGGGTAATGACGGACCCCTTCACAAGGTCCCCCCACAATGCCCGGTGATGGGAGGGCGCGCATGTGCGCTTATCCCCCGATCCCGCACCGATCGGTGCGGGGGCACCGATCGGCTTAATTCAAAACGCCGCGGCCATTTTTGCCGGGGGCCCTGATGGGTAAAACACGCCGCGGGAAGGGCCACCCCCGGGCACTTTTAAAACCCGCCGGTGTTAGCGGCGACCCCCCCTGCAACCCCCCTTAGCGGCCCGGGGATTACTGATACCCCCAAAGGGTCTTTAAGGTTAAATTGGGGGTCAGCAGGTTTGGGGTCAGCTGTGGCCCTGGACAGATATAGCATGCCCAGTGAAAAAAAAGGGGGTTCAAAAATTTTCCTTTTTTTGCACTTTTTAATCTGTGGGTCGACACTCAATGGTCACCTGCGGAAAGGGGACGATATGTCTGTTCATTCAACAAAAATGGGGTTCAAAAAATCCTTTTTTGGGCATTTTCAATCGGGGGGTCACCACCTAGGGGGCTCTGCTGTGGCCCAGGACAGGGATAGTCTAACCAGTGAAAAAAAAATGGGGTTAAAGACCCTTTTCCCAGCATCTTTAAAGCGGGGTAAAGCGGGTTTGGGCTATGCTGGCACGGAAGGGATAGTCATTCCAGTTAACTAAGATGGTGGTTAAAGACTCCTTTTTTGCGGCACTTTTTAATCGGGGGGTCATGCGGGTTTTTAGGCCATTCGGGCCCGGGACGGGAAAATCTTGCCCATGAAAAAAAAAAATGGGGGTTTGTGAAAGACCCCTTTTTGCGGCACTTTTTAATCTGGGGGTCATGCGGTTTTGGGGGTCACGCTGGGGCCCCGGGAAATATAGTCAATGTCCATGAAATAAAATTGTGGTTAAAGAATTTTTTTTTTTTTTTTTTTTTCCCCCGGCATTTTTTTAATCAGGGGTCTCGGGTTTTTTAGGGTCATGCTGCGTTTCCCGGACGGGGAAAATTTTCATGTCCATTCAAAAAAAATTTTTTTCAATCATACTCCCTTCTGCATTTTAATTTGTGGGTGATGAGGTTTTAAGGGTCGGGGCGTGGTGCAAGAAAGGGATATAATGGTGTGGATTTTTTTTTTCTGTGGTTTTTATAACCTAAGTGTTTGCAAAGAGTAGCACTCCCCATTTGATGTTTGGTGTTAATTCCAGCTTTTTCCGGGGCCCTGTTTGGGTGAAAAAGAAGGTGTTTTTCCCTCCCCCTAGACTTTAATGGTCTGGGGCGAAATCTTTTATCGACTACGGAAATCGCTTGAAATTGCCGATATCGACATCAAACCCATGAGTAGTCAACGTAATCGCTCACACTAATGATAAAAAATGATACCCCTGTACTACTTTATTTTTTGCTTAGTGGGGAAAAAGTTCCATATAAAAAAAATAGGGCCTCATAAAAAAAAACTGTCAGGTCTGTCTTTCTTGTTGCCTTCAACCAAAAGATCTTCTCTTTCTTTTAAAATAAGTGCTCTAAAAAATGAGGAGAGCTGTGACTATTGTTAGGGCATTTACTTTGGACGAAACACATTAAAATCAACTATTTTTCCCGGCTGCGAGAGCCTCTAGGGTGCGTTAAAAAAATTTAAGCCCCTCTTAAAAAAATCAGAGGGAGCTTGGGTTTTGTCTTCTACAATCTGTGTTTTATATGACACCACAGACTGCTGCCCCCTTTGAATCGCTTCACTATAAAGTTCCCTGGGCATTATGGGGGCAAAAAAGATGAAAAAAAATGAAGCGGGAATGAGCTCAAAAGTCAGGGGAAGGCCAGCTTAAAAAAAAAAGTGAGGGCTAAAAACCACATAAACACGTATGGTTAGGAACCCCACAGGTCCACACAGTAAGTGGTCCAACATGTGCAGGCTGCAAATTTCCAATGGGTGGAAACATCGCATATCCGCGTGTGTTGGGGAACCCTTCTGCCGCTGCAACGCAAGGAGGGTTTTGCCTGGCTTTTAGGAATGGATAAGGGGCACGTTTGCTACCCTTTTTTTCAGAATCTTCTGAAGATCGGTGGAAGACTTCAGGAACCTTTTCACAAAAAGATTGAACATGTGCGCCATGCAGGGCGCATGGACCATCCCTCCTTGGTGCAGCATGGACACCATGTTCCTCCCATTGTCCGTCACCATGGTTCTGATTTGCAGTTGGCGCGGAGATAGCCACACATCGTTTTCTTGCTGCATGACGTGGAGCAGTTTCTCCCCTGTGTGACTTCGTTCGCCGAGACAAGCCAGGTGTAGAACTGCGTAACACCGCTGTGCCCTACACATATGGTATGATGGAGCAGCACTTGTGGAGGCTGAGATCGTGGTGGTGGTGGAGGAGGAGTACATTGGCGCAGGAGCAGCAGTTTGACAGCGTGGAGGAGAAAGCGCCGTCTCCTGTCCAACTTGTTGGTGTGGCTGGGCAGGAAGCACATTCACCCAGTGGGCCGTAAAGGACATGTACTGGCCCTGACCGTAGTTACAGCTCCACACGTCCGTGCTGAAATGCACCTTGGAAAAAACTGATAAGCTCAAGGTCTGGCCCACCTTCTGTTCTACATATTTGGGAATGGCTGGTACTGCCTTTTTGGAGAAGAAATTACGGCTTGGAACTGTCCACCTCGGCTCGGCACAAGTCATTAGTTCTCTGAACGGTGCAAAGTCTACCATTTGGAAAGGGAGGGACTGCACGGTCAGCTTCTGCACCCTAGGATGATTGGACGCATACTGTTGTCTCTTTGCAATCGCCTCATTGAACGACTGCTGGCACCATAAGTAGCGAGGAGCAGGAGCATCTGGACCGGGAGATGATGGCAAATAGAAACAGCTCCGTTCTGCAGAGGTGGTGGAGCCTTAACTGGCTGCAATGGCATGCGTGCCCCTGGGCGCTGCTGCTGCTGTTGCTGCGGCGACAGGATGGACCACCACATCTGAGCCGTGGTTCTCCCAGGCCACCGGATGGTGACGCTGCATGTGTTGACGCAGGGCCACGGTGCCAATGTTAGCTCCCTGGCCGCGCTTTACTTTCTGCCCACAGATTCTACATACACCCATATTCGGCTCCTCCGGTGTCTTAGCAAAGAACTACCACACCGCCGAGCAGCTGATTTTACTGCCAACGCTCCGCACTGAGTGCTACCGCCACTGCCTCGCTGAGCCCTTGTGCCGCTACTTTCTTGGACCTGCGAAGCGGGTTTTCTACCCCGTGGCCGCTTGGCTCCCGACCTCGCACTGCAGCTACCCTGCTGACTCACAGCCACACTATTCACTTGCTGGCTGCGCTGCTGCCTGATGCGCAAGCTGACGCTCTCTTCTCCTGATGATGATGAAGCCCTTGGTTCACCCGGCTTCCAAGTGCGATCGGCTACATCATCATCGGTTTGATCTTCACTGTTGTCCTCCTCAACGGTCTTGATATGCAGAGGCTGACCCCTCACAACATGACCTCCCATGCCACTCTCCACATCCATACTTTTACGCTTACTGCAAGAAGCAGGGGATATCGGCCCCATTTCTTCACTGCTAAGTAGCTGCTGACTGTCCTCAAATTGTTCATCCTCGCTGTATAGTGGCGCTGAGCCCAGACCACATAGTAGATCTCTGGCTGAGGGAACTGGACGGGACAGAGGCGGGTTGAGGACAGGTGAGAGCCGCTGAGCTGTTCCCGGGCCATGCCAACTAAGGGTTGTGTCTGACGTTCCCACCAACTCTTGGCTGGGGTTGTCAGATGTCATCTGGGAGGAAGTAGGTGACCTAGTCAACCAATCACAACCCTTGGGTTGCTGGTCAACACACGGCCGCTAGATGACGCCGGCAGCTCTGGCCTCACCGAGTGACCCCTGCTGCGACGTCCCCTTACTGTGCTGTGACCTGTGCCTACTCCAGGAATGTGTATGCCACTGCCACTCGCATGTGAAGAGCCTGCCACCTCTCTGTCTGACATACTGTTTGTTCAAAAATGTATAGACTCTGTTTGATGAAGATATCTCTATATGATAAATACACACCCTGTATTTGGCTCCAAATGAACCCACTAACAGGTTTGGGTAACCCTTGGATATAAATTGTGCAAAAGAAATGAGCAGGAAAAATTTAACTGGTATGTGTCGTGTTAAAACGCCATGTATTTTACTGACAACAAAAGCAGATACACGCTTAATTAACCTTTGGATATAAATTATACTACAGGAATCACCAGGAAAAATTTTGGCTTTGATGTTGAAAAACACAGTTTCTTTTACTGACTTTAGTAGCACAAACACGCTTAATTAACCCTTGGATATAAATTGCGCAAAAGAAATGAGCAGCAAAAAATTAACTGGTATTTGGCTTGTAAAAACGCTGTTTCTTTTATTTAATACAAAAGCAAAAACAGGCTAGGGCAACAGGCTTGGATATTCAATGTGCTCCAGAACTGACCAGATGGCATTAAAATGTATATGCAGCAGAATTGGACCCACACTGGACTTCAATTACAATATCCCACAAACTGAATCAAAATTATAACGGAAGAGGAGCAGTCTCTGATAAAAGCTGTGACACCCCCAAAAATCGCTGTTAAAAACTAATTTCTTTTGTGTGAGATCTCGGCTACTGCAGCTGCAGCACGGCACAGAGAGATGAGTGTGAGCAGCCCGCGAATTACCCCAAACTTCGACTTTGCTCAGAACCGAAGTTTTCCTGAAATTCTAAATGAAGCCCACTTTGTCAGAATCAATCCGCCCATCACTAATGTCAGCATGTAACAAGACAGGGTGGTGTAATGGCGATGCCCCAATTGCATCCGCCCATTGTAGCCACCTTTAAGAGTTGTTTTGAATTGCGGTAACAGGTGCAGTGTTTGATCAATTGACATGAGTAGTGTTTGTTGTGGTAATTGTAACTGCTATATAAGTTGATAATTAAGGCATCCATTTTACATTATCAGCCGCCGCCATTTTAGTTAAAGCTGTGATTCACTAAAATCATTTTGACAGCTGACACTTCAGTATAAAAACATGGTATTTAGCTAGGAACATCAGCTATTGACTTTAGAAGGCATAGTATTTGTATAACCACAGATTGAGGGTCAGAATGACCTGAAAATGTTCTTTTCTCAAATACTGTATCTAGGTGAAATGTTATTTCGGATTAATCATTATAACATGTTATAAGCTGTCAGCATTTTGTAATAAACCTGATTAATAGTAACGCAAGGCACACCTTATGAATCCCTATTGGTCGGATCATAATGAAGCTGTATCACTGATTGGATTGTTATGTAACCACCTGTTTTTAATGAACACGCCTGAAGCATTTAAAAAGCACTGTGAATTATAATAAAATTATTCCGATCAAACCTTGATTTGAATCCAACGCGTTGTCATTTGATCGTGGAAGACTGAGCAGGCCCAAAGCCTGGGGAAAAATTCCATAACAGTGTTGATCGAATTATTTAAGAGAAGTTAAGTTCGAGTCGAACTTCACAATTTTTTAGTACCAAACATTTTAGTGCTCATGTCAAAAATTGGTGCTGCCGCGTCAGTTTTAAGGCACATTAAATCAGTGTAAAGTGTGCCTGAAAATACTATCCTCTCAAAAATCTGGCGCCAGGTGTACCTTATATAGTAAACAAAATGCACCTAAAATGGCGCATTGCTCCTTTTTAGTCACATTGCGCAAATCGCTGAACCTAGCACATCATTGTTAGTGTATGTAAAGCACCTATCGAGGTGCATTTCGCAAGTCGCGGCACATGGCATATCATTGGTAGTGTATGTAATGTGCCTATCTAAGCGCATTGTGCAATGGAGGCGCATAACATATCATTACTAATTTATGTAATGGGCCTCGATAGGCACATTGTGTTATGGAGGCGCACAGTGTATCATTTTTAGGCGCATTACAATGTGTTGTGCCCGGCGTATAATGCGCCTAGCTTTGGTGTACTGTTATGGATGGTAATTACAGCTCCTCCTCACCTGTACAGGTTTAAAAATTAACCCGAGCATCTTCTTCCATTGACTTTAATGGGATTCGAAGTTCGAGTTTGGCTCGAACTTCGAACTGAACTGCTCAAAGTTCGAGGTTCGACTCAAACTCGTACATTTTACTGTTCGCTCATCACTAGACATGACAACTGTTTTGGGATTGATGAGGCTTTTACTCTCATCCTTAGCCGCTGTTGCAATACATATAGTGTGCTTCCTCTACTATGGCTCAGGTCTCCTGCTGAACTTCTTGCTGTTCCCCAGATCGATGCCTTTCCTCCGGATACTCACTGACTCTAGAGTGGGCACCTCTCCCAGATTTTCGCTGCTTTTATCAAATTGCAACTATACACAAGGACATGGTTTTCTTCTCTCTCCAAACAACAGCGATCCCACATGGCTACTGCAACTCTGAGGGGCATATTTCTCTCTCTCTTGTCACTTTCTCCTCTCCTCTGACTGACTCTCAATTGAAAACTCTGTAACCAACTGCAGCTTCCTCCTCTGCACAAGCTTGCCCCCTTCTCCTCAGCCCAACTCCACCCCTCGAGCTTGCTGATTCGCTGCCCAGCTCCTCCTGAACTGTTCCCTTGCCATAACCAGGGCACCCTACTCCCTGGTCTCCTATGGCAACCCACTACTGTTAACATCCCAACACAAGAATAACCCCTTACATCTCACCCATTTTAAAATGAATTCATACCTGGTTTCCGCACTATACAAACACACACACACACACACACACACATACACACACACACACACACACACACTCACACGTGTTTTGCAGGGAAATAAAACATTAAACTTTTCAGTGCCTTTCCAGGATAAGGTTTCAGCGTCCATTAAACGAGAACATTTTCCCTCATCGGGAACTGGTACAGTACACACTGGGGCAATCAGGCTGCTCACGGTCCCATGTACTGAATTGGATGGGCCCGTCGTTTTTGCACAACTTCTTGGCGAGTCTCCTACTGTTTTCCAGCAATTTATTGCCAACAGCATAAATTTATACAGCTTACATGTGCTGCACCCTGCTATCTCTCACAGCATTTCTCTCTAGCACCACCTTCTCTTCCAGAGCTGTGTACTGTATCAAGGTGCCTCCCAAGGGTGGAACTTCTCCTCTTTTCACGCCATTGACTACCTGCCTCCACTGGCCTCTCTTCGGCGGGAAACTCTGTACTCGCTTTCTCTTGGCAACGCCTCTCTTCCACTCAGGCATGCCAGTCTTCCAATTTGCTACGACAGTTTCTGGCCTCCCCATATGGTGGCCACTCCGAGCTGTCACTCGGGCTGACTATGCCCATTGAATATTTTCACCAGGGCACTCACTGTATCACATCAGGGTCTCACACAATAGTCTTTAACACTTGGAACTCCAATGTACCTTGCACACTTTGCTCTGGTCCCACAACACTTTACACTTTAGTGGCACACCTGTGGGTAGGGAGACTCCCTTTCCCACCACACATTTCTGTCTCTTTATCCTCTCGTATCGCAATCCTGCCCAACTATGCCAATTTATAACAAGACAGGGCAGTGTAATGGTGACGCCCCAACTGCATCCACCCTTGCCCTTGGCAAACACAATTAAGAGTTCTTTTGAACTGCAGGGAAAGGTACAGTGTTTGAGACGTGTGGTGCACCAGCGATTAACAATTGACACAAAAAACTGTTTGGGGCTTGAAAGGTTTTACTCTTGTCCTTAGGGGCGTTACAATAATACAGGCACAGGGTGTCCTGAACCAAAAAATTTAAAAATGACTTCTCAGCCACATTTAAAAAATTGTAGGGAAAAAATCCACTTAGAAGCCACATTCTTTTCCAAAGGACCATGATTATTGCTGTATCTCCACTACTGCCCCAAAAAAATTATAAATATGACTTCCAGCCACTATTAAAAATTTGTGAGGGAGAAATGCCATTTAAAAGCCAAATTTCTGTTCCAAAGGCCCATATTTAAGCTGATCTCAAGCAACATGCCTCAAAACCTTGACAATGCGAAAACTTCTTAAGATAAAGTGAGTAAATGGAATACGGGGTTTGTCAAAACCCTTTGGGGATTTTTCAGTCTCCTCCGCAAAACCAGCAAAATGAACTGTTGGGAAAAGAGAAAAAAAATTGCAGAAGAAAATGATCATTTTAAAAAAAGTTTTCAAAAGGGCCATTTCTGTTTGGAAAAAGGGAATGTGAAGTGCCCGGGAACTAATCGGGACCCCGGCAAAGGGGGGACAACTCATCAAGATCCATCCTGTTTATCTTGATGAAAGTCAAACGATCCCATTATCTGTGGGAAACCGGATCGTTTGTCTGAATGACTCCTCCGCTGTCTGAAGTCCGCCAGATATGACGGGCTGCTGGGATGGAAAAAACCTCTTTGGGGTGACAGCCAGCTCGGGCCTTGTCCCTTTTGGGGTACCCAGAAGTCTATTTGGGGGGGAACATTACAAAAACATTGGTGTTGAGACGCAATAGACGGCACCCTATCTTTAAATTCCTGTGTTTTGATTGTGCCCTCATTTCATGCGTTGGTGAGGTGGTAAACAAACTTTCCAGAGTCACCCATTAGGCTTCTTCCAACCCTTTCCTGCTGCTGCCGAAAGCCCACTTGGCACTCTACTCTGTCACGTCGTGATGTTGTTCCCCCCGTGACATTGGGGGAAGCAAACCCAAAAGAGCTCCAGTTGATCAATCAGCAAGGTCTCCATTTCCCCATTTTTCCTCTATTTTGGGGGATGGAAGGAAAGTCTGGTTTTGTTTTGTACCGGGATCCAGGGGGGTGGGCCCCCCATAACTGTTGTTCATTTTTATGGCCTTAAAGCGGGATCATTTTTGGGGGAAATGGAGCCTCCAAGCACCATGTGAAGATGGAGCCTTGTTTTTTCCAAGCCTCTGGGTCGGGGGGGCACTAGCAAATTTGACTTTCCCATCTTCCCCCCTCCGCCCAAAATTTTGCGCCAACCCTTTCCAAGGCAGGGGACTTTGGGAAACATCGGGGGCCCTGGGAAAACCCCTCCTCCCCTCCCCGCTGCCTCTGCACAGCTTCAACACAGCCCTGATTTTTGCCTGAAAAGGATGCCCCCTTAGAGCTGAAACGCCACCTTTCACTGCTCGGACCCCGAACCACTGCCTAAAAGAAGAACCCATGGGAAAAATTTTGAAAATGTTCGGCGGCCCTTGGGGATTAGACGGGGAAAAAAGGGCCCCCTGTCCGCATCTGTTTTCCGCTCCCCCCTCCGTCCCCTGGGGGACCTTTGTTTTTTAAAAGTGTCCCAAAAAGATTTTTTCCAGAACTAAGACACCTCAATGCTCTTTTCTGACCCAAAGGGGAAATTTTCCGTACTGACCATTTTGGGGGCCCCTTTTTAAAACTGGGGAAGGAGGTCAGAGCTCTTTCCCCGCCTCCACCCCCCGGTTGCTCCCAACACCCCGAGGTCCCACCGCTTCTTTTCAGGCTATGTGTAAATTTCGTACTGCGTAATGGCATTTCGCTGCTGCCCCAATCGCTGGACATGTGGAGGAAAGTAATTCCCGTGTTGCCAAAGTCAACCCAAAGGACGGTTTGGGCGGGGGCCGAGCTGACCCTTTCAAACCAGCCAGGGGGGACCCAAAACAGGGTGCAACCCGGGGAGGGCGAACTTAGACTTCGAGCCTTTCCCCAGCAGGCAGCCCCAACCCCGGGGAGCTCTTTAGAAAAATTTTTGACAAAAAGGGTTCCCTGGGCAAGGTGGCCAGGCCCAAGGGGTGTGGGTTTCCCCCTACCGAACTTAAGGGCCCGGGCCCCAATTTCGCCCGTTAAAGCACACCACCCCCCCTGGCACAAGGTTTTTGCACCCAGGGCCCGCGCTCGGGCCGGTTTCAGAGAGCCGTCCCCCAGCTCCTGACCTTTTGTGGTACGGTTTTCCAAGACAATTAATTTCAACACGGCCTGGTTTCCTGGGCACGTGATGCCCCAAGGACCTTTGGGGAAAGAACCCTGGCCCCCATTCCCCCTGCGGGTTTTTTAAGAGCGAAGCGCCGAGCCTGAGAGGGCCCCCGTCACCCCCAGGGCCAAACCACCCACCAAACCCCTGTGGGTGTCAAAAGAGATATAAAACGGGCCCTTGGGCCCTGCTTACTATTTTCCCTATGCGGGGGTGAGGAAAGGACTTTTTTCCCGGGCACAGATGCAAAACAACCGGGGCTTGAAATTTTTTGATAAAAACGTGGCTGGGCCAAGGGGGGGACGGGTTTTTTGCAAAAAATGCCTGCTCGGCATCTGGTAATTTGGGGGGGGGGCAAGGGCCAGGGCGTGGCGGAACCCCTCTTTGGGCCACCAGGCCAAAAAAGGCAACATTTTTCCCAAAGGGCCAAAAAACCTGGCAATGCTTTTGGGGGAAAGAAAAAATGGTTTGGATGGGTCTCTGGTGGGGCGGTGGTACCGGGCGACGGTGGGGGGCTGAAAAGGAGGCTGAACCCTGAACAAGAGAACAGGGCAGCTGGGGGGAAACCTGGGGGTGGCGGAGGAAACGGAAGACAAGAGGGGTGACAAATGGTTGGAAAACCCGGCGTCGGTCCCGGGCCTTTTTTTTGGGCCCAAATGTTGCCTCCATTTAAATCATTTCATTGCCGGGAAGTGACTAGACAGTTGGTGGTTTTTTAACCCCCTTAAAGGGTTTTTTGCCCCTAAATTTTGCTTTTCAAAAAAAAGGGGGCAAGGGCTCACTATGAATCAAGGGTTGGTCAAAGAAGGGCCCCGGCTTTAAGTCCCGGACCTTTTTTGAGGCGATAAGCAGGAGGGGGGGTTTGCGCGGGCCCCTTTGGGTGGGCGGAATCATATCACGGACCCTTTTGGACCCCCCCCTCTCCCTTTTTGAGGCCGAACCCCCTACGACACTAAACCCCAACGTCCTTCCCCCCCGGGCCAATGATGAAAGCGCTCCAAAAACAAATTCCCGCGAAAAAACCAAGTTGGATCCGCAATGTCGTCATCTTCACATCAACCAGGTACTTTGTCGTCCCCGGACATTTTTGATCCCGGACTGGGGGGCACAAGCAAGAAGGGGCTGCAAGGGGTTTGCCGGGCCGGCCCCGGGTTTTTGGGCCCAAAAGACCGGGTTCCTTCTCCCCCCTCTGATGGGATCAGTAATTTTGGGGGGCCAGGGGCAAGAAAAATCATTTCCCCTTTTTGGGCCCCTTGATCTTTTAAACATGCCTTCCCGACCCCCCCCCCCGCATTTTGTCATCCCAAAAAGGGCCCTTTAGAAAATGGATTATCCACATGGTGGGTTAAAAACGATTGACATTTGGGCCCTTTATGTTTGGACGGGTGCGTTGGGGCTGATTTACAACAATTTTTTGGCCGTGACTGGGGAAAGAGGAGGTAAGAAATGCTGGATCAGGGTTTGGGATTAAAACCCCCGAAAGACAGATTGGGGACGCTGTTCGTTACTGAGATTCACAGGGGCCCCGACCCCCGCATGACAGGCCGACGGTTTCCCCTTGGGAAATGATTTAACCCCCTGGCATCGTGTTGTCCCCGCACCCGGAAAGGGGCAGCTTCTCCGTACCTCTACCCCCCATGGGCCTACCCCCCCTTTCTCCTTTTCCACCTGGGAAATTTTGCTCCATGTTTTAGAAATATTCCCAAAATTTTAAAGGTTTTGGAAGAGTTTTGGAAAGTCTCCTTTTTTAAAAGACGGCAAATCCCCAGCTAAAAATCAAAACCCTCAAAACAAAACAAAATTTTCTGGATTCAAAAATAACTTTGGGAAAGTAGATCTTCAACAAAGCTGGCCCCGCGCCAAAATTAAAAAAAACGTATCTGAAATGTAAAAAAAACCGATAATAAAAGGTAAATTTTTTGGCACCTATCAATTCACCTGTGGTAACTACAAAAATTGCTGGGTTCCCCCCAAATTTTAAATGCAAGGGGGCTCATCAAAAAAATCTGGACCCGGGGAAAAGTGCAAAAAACACGAAACCCGAAGTAATTTTTGGGTAATAAAAGGTATTTTTGGCACCTATCCCAAATTTACCTGTGGTGACCCAAAAAAATTGCTGTATTCAAATTTAAAACCCGCAAAGTTTTAAACTATCAACAAAGCTTTGGCCCCGCCCAAAGTTTAAAAAACACGTATCTGAAATTGTATTCGGGTAAAAAAAAAGGAATTTTTGGGCCCTTTTCAATTTACCGTGGTTTACTAAAAAATTGCAGTATTCCCCATTTAAGTGCAAGGGGGCCTCAAAAGAACAAAGCTGTAGGCCCCCAAAATCAAAAAAAAACGTAACTTTAATGTATTCGGGGTAATAAAAAAAGGAAATTTTTGGCACCTTATCAATTCCACTGTGGTAACTACACAATTTGCTGGATTCAAATTTAACTGCAAGGTGGCTCTATCAACAACTGGCTGGGCAAAAGTGCAAAAAACAAGTATCTGTATAATGTATCTTAATAAAAAGGTAATTTTGGCACCTATCAAGTCTTCTGTTGTGAATACAAAATTGCTGTATTCAAATTTAACTGCAAAGTAATCTATCACAAAGCTGGCCTGCGCCAAAGTGAAAAAACACGTACGAAATGTAAATTCGTGATAATAGAAGGTATTTTTTTGGGCAACCTATCCAATTTCACCTGTGGTGGACTAAAAAATTGCAGTATTTTCACATTTAAGTGTGCAATGGTGCCTCAATAAACAAATGATGTATTGCGCCAAAGTCAAAAAACACGTATCTGAGAATTTATTCGGATATAAGCAAGGGTATTTTTGAGGCAGCCTATCAACCCTGTGCTGACTTGCTTGATTCTAATTTTAAGTACAAAGGTGGATCTATCAACAAAGGTGGAATGGGCAAAATGAAAATGAACACCTAACTGAAATGGTATACTGATAATAAAAGTGGAGTTTTGCACCTAAACAAAGAACCTGCAGTTTACTAGTAAAGATGTTTATCCTATAAGTTCAAGGCCTGTCCCCCCGTATCCAGGAAAATATTACAATAGAAAACTGTTAATAAAAATCCTATTGCAAGTGACATACACTAAGTCTTGGTGAATTTATCCAGTATTCATTTATAGAGCTTGGTCAATTGTATAATACAAGATATTTTGGCACCTTTCAATTCACCTTTGGTGACTATAAAATTGCTGGATTCAAATTTAAGTGGCAGAAGGTGGATATATCAACAAAAGTGAATGGCCAAAATTGAAAATGAAACACCTATCTGACATGTTTACTGATAAATAAAAAGTGGAGTTTTGCATCTAACAAAGAACCTTCAGTTACTAGAAAAAGAAGAGGTATCCTAAAAGTGTTCAGAGCTTACCAATATCCATGAGAATATTTTCAAATAGAAACTGTTAATAATAAAGCTATTGCAATTTTCTACACTAGTCTTGGTGAACTTTATCCAGTATTCAATATAGAGACTTGTCTGTGTTTCGCCCGGGGGGGGCCCCCTTCCGCTCCCCCCCGTGACTTTACAGCGGTATATGCTCCTTTAAAAACTCTACCTAACTAATAAAATCTTTTCTAATCTAAAATCTAACTCAAATTGTACGATCACAGCTAATAGTAAGGTTTCTCTGTGAAGAAATATAATAATTTCACTGAGGCTGTTTGGACACAGCAGCGCGCGTACGTCCTTCTGCCTCTGAGATGCTGAGAGACACAGGCTGAACATGAAACGCTGTTCTATGATAAAACGAGGTCCATGTATTTTCCAGCCAATCGCAACCATACACATCCCAGTCATCGACGTCGCACACACCATCTCACCCTGCTGCCTATTTTGTAATCTGAATTGCTGACCGCCTAAAATTACAGGAAGCGCCGAAAAAGGCGCGATCTTAATATAGATGAGTGCACAGATTTTGACCTAAATATGCATGATCAAAAAAATCCGTCACCATAAAAACTGGCCGATTTCAACATTGTCGATAATTAACGCTTCAACACTAATCACCCATTTAACACACATGTCCTAACTCCTGTTCTTGTAGTTAAAGCAAGGAAATACAGTTTCGACATGGCACCCTCTATACTTCAATTCATAACTCTGCACATCCATGCCTTTTCCTTCGACTAATGTACCTTTCTTTGGCTACATTTCATACAGACGTATGTAAAGGTGTTTAGCTGTTGAAACATTGCTGGCAGTAAATGGGTCCACCAGTTCTGGGGCTGACTAATGAAAAAATCAAGAGACTTGTTAAGAATGGGATTATCTGACCATCATATTCCCTTTAAAAATAGTTTTTTTTGGGTTTTTCTAAGTATACACTCTTTTAGAAGTTAAAAAAAAACGCTTCCAAATTTCAAGATTGCCGAAGTTAAGACAGTTCTAATTTCACACATACAGTCATACAGTTTAAAGGCAATGCTACCAAAATACTAATAAATTAAGTAAAACTTTGTGACTTTGCAGAAAATAATTAAAATGCCTTAAAAACAGGTTAGGTTATTCTTGATTTCATTTCAGATAGTGAAAAAAATCATGCATATGAGTTTTTTTATATAGTGTATGTAAACTTTCTGGCCTTCATACCTGTAAGTATATATATATTATTGAAAATGACAATTTAATGAATAATATCTGGCTATCAATCGAATTTTCTTGGTTCAGTTCTATTTAGTAAAGTACAGTCTGAACTGATGTACCTGAACGTACACCTGGCCTGATAGCAATTTCCTTTCTTTTACTGTTATGCACACTAGGCCACAACTTTTCATCCACTCTGCATATCATTCTCTGGATGTTCTGTAGCACAGTGATAGCATATTCAAGCTACACTATAGCTAGCTTGTAGGGCCATTCGAAAGACATAATTCAGGAGATTTAACCTACAGTTAAACAAAGATACACAGTTCTTTGGTGAAAACATTGAAAGCTAACTCTTTATGGTGAAAATTGTGTGGCAAAGTACTTTATAATGTTTGGCGTGTTTAGTATGTTATGTGGTAAGAGAAGGGCGAATTTCCCGAAATTCGGTTCGTTCACTTCCCGGATTTCTTCTCGGTCAAAAACAATCCTTCGTTCCGAATACTTCGGGACTAAATTCACGTTAAAAAACAGCTATTTCCAGCTACAGCAGAGCCTGCAAGAGTGCTGTAAGAACGTTGTTGTCATGCTAAATAACAGAGGGAGCTGGTTTGGTCTTCATACAATGTTTGTGTTTTATTGATGACATGCAGATGACTGCCGCCTGGCTCTTAGAATCGCTTTCACTATAAAATTTCCCTGGGCACTTAAGAGGGCAAAACTGACCAAAGACTGAAGGTGAAATGTATCCTGATAAAGTCCATGGCGAGCGACAGCTGGAAAAAAACCAAGCTACGGTGCTCATGAGGCAACCCGATCAGGTGACAAATGTTGGAGGTGACAGCGGAGCTCACAGCATTCATGAGGTCAGACAGTGGCACAATGATATCTGGAGGGGTGGCAAAAACAGGAGGTAGGCCACAGAATGGCACAATGACACAGTGTGAAGTCTCGGACATCAGCCACAGCAGCAGCATGAGGTCATACAGTAGCACGAATGACAGTGAGTAGGTCATGGGCAGCACCCACAGCACAGCATGAGGTCAGGACAGTGGCACAATGACCACAGTGTGTAGGTCACGGCAAGCAGCACATGAGGTCAGACAGTGGCATCAATGAATTCTGGGGTGGCAAAAACAGGAGTAGTCCACAGAGTGGTGACAAAGACACAGTGTGGTGTAGGTCACGGCAAGCAGCCACAGGCAAGCAGCATGAGTTAAGAACAGTGTGCACAATGACACAAGTTGTTAGGTCACGGCAGCAGCACTAGCATCAGCATGAGGGTCAGGACAGTGCACAATGACAGTGTGTAGAGTCCACGGCATTCAAGCCACAGCAGCAGCATGAGGTCCAGACTGGGGCACATCGATGACATCAGTGTGTAGGTCACGGCATGCAGCCACAGCATCAGCATTGAGGTCAATGACAGTGTGCACAATGACATTCTGGAGGTGGCAAAAACAGGAAGGCCAAGGTGGGACAAATGACACAGTGTGGATGTCACTTGGGCAGCAGCCAAGCATCACATGAGTACAGACAGTGGCACAATGACATTCTGGAGGTGGCAAAAACAGGAGTAGCTCACTCAGGAGTGGGGACAATGGACACAGTGTGGAGGTCACGGTAGCAAGCAGCCACAGCAGCAGCATAGTCAGACAGTTGGCACAATGACATTTCTGGAGGAGTCAAAAACAGAGTATGCCACAGAGTGGACAATGACAACAGTGTGGAAGGTCACGGTAGCAGCCACAGCAGCAGCATTGAGGTCAGACAGTGGAGCACAATGACATTCTGGAGAGGAAAAAACAGGAGTAGGCCACAGATGTGGGACAATGACAACAAGAGGAGGTCACGCAGCATCCACAGCACATCCATGAGGTCAGAACAGAGGCACCAAAGACACAGTGTGTATGATCACGCAGCAGCAGCATGAGGTCAACAAGTGGCACAATGACAATCTGGAGGTGGCACAAAAACAGGAGTAGCCACAGATGGGACAATGACACATGTGGAGGTCACGGTAGCAGCCACAGCAGCATCATGAGGTCAGACAGTGGCACAATGACACAGTGTGGAGGTCATGTCAACACACAGTCACGCAGGTCAGAAGATGGCACAATGACACATGTGAGGTCACGGCAGCATGCCACAGCAGCACATGAGGTCAGACAGTGCACAATGACAAGTGTGAGTCACGGCAGCACCACGCAGCACATGAGGTCAGACAGTGGGCACAATGACATCTGTGTGTAGGTCAAAAACAGAGATAGGCCACAGAGTGGACAATGACACAGTGTGGTAGGTCACGGCAGCAGCCACAGCAGCAGCATGAGGTCAGACAGTGGCAGAATGACACAGTCTGACCTAATGCTGCTGCTGTGGCACAATGACACAGTGTGTAGGTCACAGCAGCAGCCACAGCAGCAGCATGAGGTCAGACAGTGGCACAATGACACAGTGTGAGGTCACGAGCAGCAGCCACAGCAGCAGCATGAGGTCAGCAGTGGCACAATGACATCTGAGGCAAACAGATAGGGCCCCAGGTGGAAAGA
>JAODAL010066774.1:0-17609 GCA_025379985.1 Phyllomedusa bahiana
ATTGTATCTTTACAAAACCCACAAGATTTCACATCACTTTACTTTTTTCAGCCTTTAAAAAAAGAGAAAAAATGAACTGGTACCTGTTCCATAAATACACAAGCTTATTTTGCTCTTGAGGTCAATGTAGGGAAAGGACAGAAACACCATTACTGTTTAGCTATTAACATCTATACAAAGTGATTAAGGAATATATTACAAACAAAAGCAAAATGATCTATTGTTGCTTATTTGTTGCTTAATCTGAGAACAATTTACATATTGATCCCCAATGCAATTCATTATTGTAGCACCCAGTAACTCAGTAAGTTAAGGGGATACTTCCGTCAGAATTGAATTTTTTTATTTCAGCAGTCCTATGCAATTAAAAATTACATACAAAATATTGTTCTTCTCTAGCTATGAGATAAATGTTCCGAATTACATGGCAGACTAATCTCACTTTACTTCATCTGCTGTTTATCTTTATATAGTCTTCTTACAAATAGTAGGTAACAACATAATGATCATTCTTCACAGGAACAGATAAGGTTAGACTAAACCACTAGGTTATTAGGTAATGACCAGCAAAACATGAAAGGAAAATAGGATAATCTTTTTCTGCACTGGAGAGGAGATTTCTTCACACTTATCAGGTTATCAGCCGGCCAGAAAGAAGGACTGTCAAGCTATCCTCTTACTTTTTTGCTTTGTATGCATCAGTAAGTGATGTACATAGGGAAACTTTTAAAAATTATATTAAAAAGACTCTACCTAATAAAAATAATTGATACATTAGTCGCATATTGCTTGTCAATATGTTTAAATAAAAAATTTTGATGACAGTGTCTCTAAGGTTCAGGTACTGGGTTGGGTCCTATAAAAGGTGATCCTGAGCAATGATGCACGCTGTTCTATCCTGACATCTGAATCTCATAAATTAAATAGACACTACTGACAGATCAGCCATGCACCAATGTTTTAAAAACTTATTAGAATAGTTACCATAGCATTATTATGGTCAAAACTTTAATATACATCACTTGATATATTCAAAGTGATTTTACTTTACTATTAAGAAACATATAACATGGAGCAATGCAGAGATGCAAAACATGCATCAGCCTCAATTTATTTCTATTATTAGTATTTTCTTACTGTTTATTGCATAATTTTGAATTCTTACATTAAAGTACACAAACACAATACATACAACACAATTCAATGGAGTAATCTCTATTTTCCTTCATGGTCGAAAAATGATTGAACAAGGAAAAATTATATATTATCTTCTGCTCTGTGCCTCAAACAAAGAACAGTTCTATTCACACTGTAACACATTTATTAATAAAGCTATGTAAGGTATATCAGTACGATTAGTTCTGGCTGTGCCACTGAAAGATTGGATAGAATATCATGTAATAAGGGTTTGTGTTATGCACAGGGCAATGTGAAATGCTGCTTCTTTACAAAGATGAATAGCGCCTTTTTGCAAAGTGGCTTAAGGATTTCCAGGGAAAAGATATTTCCTCGGGAAGTTTTGGGCAGCATATAGTCTAGTTGACTTGCATGTATAAGCATGTGTTTTATGCAAATACATTTTTCAGTATAGTTTGATGGGCTGGGTATGTATGTGGTTCACAACAAAATGGGTGAACAGAGGACAAATGAAGGGTTTTTTTTAAATGGGGGGAGGGTTCATATGCTTAGGTTATATTCATATACTGCTACAGTTCTGTTTACTCCTGTGCTTTCTACAAAATGTAGATAAAGAAATATGTGAATATACCTTTCCTTAGTAGCAGGTGTTGTTATGAGTAGTCTGAAAGTAACGCTGGAGCTAGAAACTCTCTGGGTTCACATGAAAACTAAAGAGGGATCCATGAAAAAAAAAGATGTAGCATGCAGGCCTACATGCAGGTTTCAGCCACATAAGCCTTCATCCTGAGGGACCTATTGTGAAGGATATATAACAACATGAGTGCATAATAGGAGACAATGAAGTACAACTGGTATCAAGGGCTGATGAAGGTAGGGAGGACAGGTGGGAAAACAGAAAGGGAAGAAAAGGATGACTAGACCACTGCAAATGTAACAGAACAGGAGATAACAAAGGTAATAGCTAGACGTAGATAGTGGAGAAGGAATAGTAATAAAAGACTAGGAGAATAAGAAGGGTTAGACAATAGGGAGTAAATAGGGTGAAATCCACATAGTCAATATATGGATAATAAAGTAGAAGTATAGTAGACATGAAGTGAGAAGTAAGATGGGGTGACCAGACAAAGTCAATGAGAGTACAAAGTATATAACGCTCTGCAGACATAAGTCATTGCAGTGTGGTTACAGCCAGTGACTTATGGATGGTGTCTTCTCTGGTGAGTCGTGCCAGAAGTATACCGTCACATTAGGGGCGACATGTATGAATTCTGGTGGTGATAGATCAGTTCTAAATCCCTTTAAGGTAGTATAGACTGTGCCAGAATGTATGACCCTGCTCTTCTGCAGTTCATACATACAGGCGCAGTCTAGTGCCAATACGACAATTCAGGCTCAGGCAGACCACCTTTTAACTTGGTCTGGCTGTTCTAACTGTTTGACGTTTTGGTGTCAAAGAATCATAAATGTGTCTACTTCTACTTATGTGGTGCGACACGTCCCCAGAATGCCCCAAAACTTTGGCGCACTAAAAAGCATCTTTGGCACGGTACCGAGGCACTTATCGCGCCAAAGTTTGGAGTACGCCTGTTCATACATCTGTAGAACTGGTCTACTAAAGCTTTTTGAGACCAGAATTCTGATGCAGCCCCGTTCATACATACATACATACCTTTCTCTTCCCTTTGTGGGTTGGGTGCTGGAGTAACAGTGAGAGGGAGTTTGTGTTAGCCTTGGGGTTACAAAACCACCGCTGGCTAACACAAAGTGGTAGTAATGCAGAGGCACCTGTTGGATACCACCATAATTAACACAGGAATGAAATGATAAAAAAAACACATTGAAACAGCACAAAATACTTTTTACATAGTTAGTACGGTTGAAAAAAGACATATGTCCATCAAGTTCAACCAAAGGTGGGGAAAGAGGTGAATGAAGGGAGGGGGATAGAAAATATTTAAGCTTAGTTTCCCCTACTGATGAAGATTTGGATCAAATAAGGAGAGAACCAATCTGCCCTAAGCGAAAATTTAATCTCTGCTTCCAACATTACCACCAGACTGAATCTAGAATTTTATACGGCAACATACGTATTAATATTTTTTAGTTTCAGGTAGTTATCTAAGCCAACTGTTCCTACTGTGACCAGCTCCTCCGGCAGCTATACCACAGATTCACAGTTCTCATTGTGAAGACGGCTTTTATCTTCGGGAGATTTAATCCTTTTTTCTCCAGACGAAGGGAATGTTCCCTTGTCTTTTGAGGGAGCTTTACATGAAATAGCTTTTCACCATACTTTATGTAGCGGCCATTTATTTACTTATATAAGTTAACCATGTTCCCCCGGAACCGTCTTTTCTCAAGACTAAATAAGTTTAATTATTTTAACCTCTCGTCATAACAAAGATACTCCATTCCTCTTATAATTTTGGTTGCTCGTCTTTGCACTCTCTCTAGCTCCATTACATCTTTACTATAAACTGGAGCCCAGAACTGAACAGCATATTCCAAGTGAGGGTGCACCAATGCTTTATATAGCAGTAATGTTACATGACTGTCCCACGAGTCCATACCTCTTTTAACACATGCCAATATCCTGCTGGCCTTAGAGGCAGCTGATTGACATTACATGCGGTTCTGTAATTTCTGATTTACAATAACCTACGATTCACCCAGTTTTTCTCCCCCTAGGACATACGATGCCTGCAGATTATTAATACCCAGATGCAGAACTTTACATTTATCCACATTGAACCTCATTTGCCAGGTGAATGTCCAAACACTCAGTGTGTCCAGGTCTGCTTGCAATTTACTAACATCTTCCATAGATTGCACTACTCTACATAGCTTGGTGTCATCTGCAAAAATGATCATTAATAAATGAATTGAATAAAAGAGGACCCAGTACTCTCTGAGTACGATCCGGTCACCAGTTTTTAATCCAATTACACACTGTTATTTACTAACCCAATAGACTTTGATTTACCTGATAAATGCTTATGAGGGACAGTGTCAAACACCTTTGCAAAGTTTAAAAACACAATATCCACAGCTGCCCCGCTGTCCAGACTTCTACTCACCTCTTCATAAAAACAGATCAGGTTAGTCTGACAACTCCTGTCCTTAGTAAAACCATGCTGGAAATCACTCATAATGTTATATTCAGCCACATATTCCTGTTTATGTGCCCCTCAAACAGTTTCCCCACAATAGATATTAAACTTACTGGTCTATAATTACCTGCGCAAGAGTTGGAGCCTTTTTTGAAGATGGGAACCACATTTGCCTTGCACCAGTCTCGTGGAACTATACCAGTTACTAGAGAATCTCTAAATATCATGTACAGGGGCACAGAGATGACTGAGCTCTTTAAGAATTCTTGGGTGCAAGCCATCTGGACCTGGAGCCTTGTTGACATTCAGTTTATTTAACTTGTCTTGGACCATTTCTACACTCAGCCAATTTATTATATTAGTTGGTGGATTAAAAGTACTGGCACTGCCTATCTCTGCACTTGGCCTGCCACCATCAGCTCTAGCACTGCTCCTATTAGTACTGACACCACCTACATCCACACTGGGCCTACCCACATCAGCTACTTCTCCTCGTTTGTATATACAGACCTGAAGAACCCAGCTCTGCCTTTTCCTGATCCCTAGTGACGAGCTCCCCATTAGTGTTATTTAAGGATCCTACATGCTCTGACTTTTGCTTTTTGGCATCTCTATGTTTAAATAATTTCTTGGGGTTTTTTTTGCTGTGCTCGGCCACCTGCCTTTTATTTTGTATTTTAGCTGTTTTGATCATTTTTTTTTTTACACATTTTATTAAGCTCTTTGTGATTTTCAAAGGCCAATGCCGACCCCTTTGATTTATATTTTCTAAATGCCCTTTTTTTTATTACCCTTTTAACTGAAGGCAGAAGCCTTGTTAGATTTAATTTTTATTGCCTAAACAGTGGTCCCTCACTATATCGCGGTTCACTTATCGCGGCCTCACTGCATCGCGGATAATACAGCTGTCTGGATCTTATACTGTATCGCGGATTTTTCGGTATATTGCGGGATTTTTGCGGTATGGAAACCAGCCAATCACCGCACTATGTTCAATATCCTGAGCGCTGATTGGCTCCCTGACTTTAGCATCGGTCTGTCTGTTAAGCTCAAACGTTCAGCATCGCCGTCTGATTGCAGAAGTGTGCAGAAGTGCAGAAAGTGAGTCCTATGATGCCACCCAAACGTTCTAGGCCTTCTAAGGCTTCTGGCAGTGAACCGAAGCGCCAGAGGAAGATGCTTACCATCAAAGAAAAGGTAGAACTTCTCGACATGCTAAAGGAAGGCAAAAGCTATGCGGCTGTAGGCCGCCATTATGGGATTAACGAATCTACTGTTCGCTACATAAAAAAAGATGAGAAGAATATTAGGTCTACAGCAGCAATGACCTTTAACAAGACTGCAAAGAGGGTGGTCACATCCCGTAATAAGACCATTGTGAGGATGGAATCTGCATTGGCCCTGTGGATAAATGACTGCAGGAAGAAGAATATCTCGCTGGATACCAACATCATCCGGACGAAGGCCAAGAAACTTTATGATAGTTTCAAGGCAGGCACGGATGTTCCTGATGGTGATGAGGATGAAGACGAGGACAACAGTGCAGAAGCAGGACCATCAAGTGCTTCTCCCACCAGACAAACCCCCCTTCAGTGCCAGCAAGGGTTGGTTTGAGAAATTTCAGAGACGCTTTGGACTGAAGAGTGTTTCTCTGCATGGTGAAGCTGCCTCTGCAGATAAAGCTGGAGCCGAGGAGTATGTGAATGAAACCTTCAAATCCTTCATCGAGGAAGAGGGCTATAAGCCTGAATAAGTGTTTAACATGGATGAGACGGGCCTATTCTGGAAACTGATGCCATCTCGTACTTTTATAATGCAGGACGAAGCGAAAGCCCCTGGATTTAAGGCCCAGAAAGATCGGGTAACTCTCATCATGTGTGGGAATGCTACAGGCTTCATGATAAAGCCAGGGCTTATTTATAAGTCCAAAAACCCAAGGGCCCTAAAAAACAAAAATAAGAATTTGTTGCCTGTGTACTGGATGCACAACCCCAAGGCCTGGATGACAAAACTCCTCACGGCTGATTGGTTCCACCAGTGTTTTATCCCAGAGGTTAGGCTTTACCTTGCAGAGAAAAACCTTGAATTCAAAGTGATTCTGCTCATGGACAATGCTGGAGGCCATGCTGTTGACCTGTCATCTAATGGTGTCCAGATAGAGTTCTTGCCACCAAACACCACGTCGCTCATCCAGCCCATGGACCAAGGTGTGATTCGTGCTTTGCAACACCTGGTTGAAGCTATGGACTCGGATGAAAATTTCACACTAAAGGCATACTGGCGAGACTACAATATTAATCGTGTATTGTAAATATTCAGAAGGCCATAAAGGAGATGAAGAGTCAAACAGTAAATGCCTGCTGGAAAAAATTGTGGCCAGAAGTGGTCCATGATTACAAGGGTTTCTCTCCTGCTGAAGTTAATCACTCTGCAGTAACTAAAGCTGTGAAGCTGGCAAAACTACTGGGAGGAGATAGCTTCACTGATATGACTCCTGAAGATGTGAATGACCTGATTGGTGTCCACTCAGAACCGTTGACGAACGAAGACCTGGCGGAGATGACGAAGTCAGCAACTATAGAAGAGGATGTGGACCACGCTGAACAGGTTGGAGTTGAGGAGGCGGTTGGTCTAACACTTGTTCGTCTGGCATGCATGGTCAGAATGGCCAAAGAACTCCAGTGGGCTGCTGAAGAATGGGACCCCCAAATGCTTCGTTCATTGCACTTTGTAAATATCATTGATAGTGGCATATCAGTTTATAAAAATCTTCTCACTCAGAAGAAAAAGAAGCACCAGCAACTGCCCATAACTATGTTCATCACTAGGAAAAAGAGATCAGTTACACCTTTAGCAGAAATAGAAGTTACGGCCCAGGGGGAAGATACTGCACCACCTGATGAAGTACCCGATGAAGAGCACGATGAAGAGCGCTGTCACGGGTGGGCCCGCGACCCCCGTCCCGGGTCGCGGGCACACCCGCGGTCTCCGCACTAGCGGCACCGCCGCCCGCATGTCGGGCGGTGGGCGCGCTCACCCGGCCGGCCCGGCTCTCTCTACTTACCCGGCCGCGCTCCTGTTGCAGTCTCAGGCTCCCGGCGCGCGCGTCCCCGACATCTAAGGCGCGCGCGCGCCGGCACTGCGAGATTTAAAGGGCCAGTGTACCGGTAATTGGCTATTGCCGGTCACTGCCCTTATTTAAGCCTGCCCCTTCCTGGGGTCGTTGCCGGATCTTTAGTGCCATTGTTGCCTATAGAGAAAGCGTTCTAAGCCTTGTTCCTGATATACCGTGTACCGTACCTTTAGCTTCCGTTCCTCGACCACGCTTCTTGCCGCCTGCCCTGACCTTGTGCCTGTCCACGACCACGAATCTGTGCCGCCTGCCCTGACCTTCTGCCTGTCCCCGACTACGAGCCTGCCTGACGATTCTGCACCACGCTATTACCTCGGCTGCCACCGCAAGCAAGTCACGTCAGGGGGGACGACCTGGTAGACTCCGCCGCAGCAAGTCCATCCCGCTTTGCGGCGGGCTCTGGTGAAAACCGGGACCTACTTAGATTCCGTTCCTTGGCGTGGCTTACACCACCGCTTGCGGTGGTCCAGTGGATCCACTTCTACGTCCGGGTACGTGACAAGCGCAATGAAGTACCCGATGAAGACCGTGATGAAGAGCGCGATGAAATACCCGATGAAGAGCGCGATGAAGAGCACAATGAACAGCGCGATGAACAGAGCGATGGCGATGAAGAGGTGCCTTCAGAAGAGCTGTAATGCTCTTCATGATCTTCATCATTCAAGCTGCAGTAAACTTCACTGGTGAGTACCCACATAGATTTTTATATGTTGGAGTGTGGAAAACATTTATAAAGCCTTAAAATATATATAAATAATAAAATAAATGTAACGCCGCTACTTCGAGGATTTTCATGTATCGCGGGGATCTCTGGAACACAACACCCGCGATAAGTGAGTGATCACTGTACTTGTTTCCTACAGGAATACATTTTGCTATAAATTTCCCCAGAGTATTTAAAGCCCTTCCATTTGGCTTCTACATCACTCTTTGATAATAGCTGCTCCCAGTCTTTGTCCTCCATAAGGGGAAATTGAACTTTTTAAAATTAAATGTTTTTGCCCTCCTGCTCTGTGTCTGTTTTTCCCAGTTTAGGCTAAAATAAATTATTTTGTGGTCGTTGTTACCAAGGTTGTTAACAAGTTCTATTTAGAGCAACAGTGTCTGTCAGAAGCAGTGTGTATCTTTTACATTGTTTTTATTGGAAGCATCAGTATTGTATTAAATTGCAACTGCAAGACAATAATTAGATTTTTATTTTATTTTATATTGATTTTATTTACACTACGGTAGTTTTCAAAAAGTAGAGCTTATACACATAGTTTTGCTCTAACCACATATTCTTTTGCACCAGAATAGATTTTTTATCTATACCTAACCTCAAACAAAAATCTTTGGGGCGAATGCTGGTTTGTAACACATGGATCTCCTTTAGCGTTGATTGAAATTTTGTAGAAAAGTAAAGTTTTAGTAGAACTTCTCGAATTTTTAGAACTTGAACCGAACCGAACATTTTACTGTTCATTCGAGTAAAATTCTAGTTCGACACGACATTTTTAGTTTTATTAACAGCAGCTTTCTGCACTTTTGGTGGCCATCCAATCAGTGCAGAGCACAGAGACGTGTCAAAAAAGTCATCGCTGATGTGTAGGGCTCTCATTGGCTGCTAAAATCACATGACCATGTTATATATATTTCACTGTATTGCCTTGTGAACGCCATTTTCAACTCACTCTCTGTACTGTACAGACTGCTCTTAGTTAGATAGCATTTTCCTCTCCATAGACATCAATAGTCAGGGAGTTTGATATTGCTGGCTGCATCTTTTCCATACCCAAAAGCTGTTATTTGGCAACATTTACAGGCTCACATAACGCCTAACTCTCATATACATGTATATATATATATTATACAGAGTGCTTGGATTTGCTAAATCATACTCAGTGCCCAAAAGTTCCATTTTTGCAGTTTTGAGGGTTCAGTAATTGTATAACACCGTCTCCAAATCTCAAGTGTCAAAGGGGCTTTTGGGCTCCCTCAGGATGCAGTGCCCCGTAGCAGCTGCTACCACTGCACGTCCTATAGCTACACCACTGCTTGCAAGCTGTCCTCATCTTTTCAGTTAGCCATTGAAAGGAATGAAGTATTTTAGCCTCTCAATATTTTTCTGTCATTCTTAGAGCCAAATTTTCTTCACTGTTGTTCCACGTATCCCATTTTCTGTTAAGGATGGTAATTGCAGCTTCTCCTCACCTGTATAGGTACAAAAATTAACCAGAACATCTTCTCCCATAGACGTTAATGGGGTTTGAAGTTCGAGTTCGAATAGAACTCGAACTTTTTACTGTTCGCTCAACACGAATCTCCTTATCCACTGGTCTAATCTACCCCCCACAGTCCACTTCTCCACCCACCAATATAGTCTGCCCCCTCTCTAACCTATCTACCCATGCATTTTCTACATTGTCCTCCCTCCATATCCCTAGTTTAAATACTATTGCATCCCTTTCTAGAATTCCTTCTCCCAGCACAGCAGACCCCCTTCCATTCAGGTGCAATTTATCTGTAGAAAACAAATTGTATCCCAATGAACAATCAGCCCAGTGCTCTAAAAACCCAAACCTTTCTGTCCTACACCAAGACTTCAGCAATGCATTTAATTCCCTGAGCTCCCGCTGTCTTTCCTGTGTAGTGCATCACACAGGCAGTATTCCGGAGAACAAAACCTTGGAGGTCCATCCCTTAGGCATGGAGCCTAGTTCTATAAAATTATTCTTTAGGATCCTCCACCTACCATGTATTCTGTCATTAATCCCAACATGAGCCACAACAGCTGGGTCATCGCCAGTCCCTCCCAGTAATTTATCCACCTGCTCTTCTGGCTACAAGGAAGAGCAGTATCCACTAGAGTTGCCATTTCTGAGACTAATGTCCTAGCATTATCACCCAACTCGGCAATTTTGCTAGGAAGCTCGGGAGCAGAAGTGGTCTTCCTTTTTCTGGTTCCCCTAGAACTCCACCTAATTTAATTAACCCAGCTATATGGTTAATTCTGCTGACCTAGTACCCCACCCCCAACATTTAGCCCACTAACTGCTTGCTAAGTGAGAAGCAAACTCCTCTCATATTTTTCAATCACCCTCAGAAGATAGAGCCACCAGCAGGTAAGTAGGTAGGTAGGTAAGTTCCCATGCATGTACGCAGGCAATGCCTCAGGTAAGTAGATACAGTAGGTATACCATAGGCCTCATGAAGTTTATGGCCTACAAGGCTAATTGGCAAGGCAGGGAGTCGATGGCTTTCTGCTCCACACACCACAGCCCAAGGATTCCAGATATGTGTCATGTATCCCAAGTACATACAGTGGGGAAAAAAGGTATTTAGTCAGCCATCAACTATGCAAGTTCTCCCACTTAAGAAGATGAGAGAGGCCTGTAATAGACATCATAGGTAGATCTCAACTATGAGAGACAAAATGAGAAAACAAATCTCAGCAATCACATTGTCTGATATGGAAATAATTTATTTGCAAATTATGGTGGAAAATAAGTATTTGGTCAATAACAAAAGTTCATCTCAATAATTTGTTATATATCCTATGTTGGCAATGACAGAGGTTAAACGTTTTCTTTAAATCTTCACAAGGTTGGCACACACTTGCTGGTATGTTGGCCCATTCCTCCATGCAGAGCTCCTGTAGATCAATGATGTTTTGCGGCTGTCGCTGGACAACATGGACTTTCAACTCCTTCAAAAGGTTTTCTTTGGGATTGAGATCTGGAGACTGGCTAGGCGACTCCAGGACCTTGAAATGCTTCTGACGAAGCCACTCTTTTGTTTCCCTGGTGGTGTACTTGGAATCATTGTCATGCTGAAAGACCCAGCCACGTTTCATCTTCAATGCCCTTGCTGATGGAGGTTTGCACTCAAAATCTCACAATACATGGCCCCTTTCATTCTTTCATGTACACGGATCAGTCGTCCTTGTCCCTTTGCAGAGAAACAGCCCCAAAGCATGATGTTCCCACCCCAATGCTTCACAGTAGGTATGGTTTTCTTTGCATGCAACTCAGCATACTCTCTCCTCCAAACACCCCGAGTTGGGTTTCTACCAAACAGTTCTATTTTGGTTTCATCTGACATTCTCCAAATACTCTTTTGGATCATCCAAATGCATTTGAGAAAACCTCAGATGGGCGCGGACATGTACTGTATTAATTGGGGGGACACGTCTGGCACTGCAGGATCTGAGTCCCTGGTGGCGTAGTGTGTTATTGATGGTAGCCTTTGTTACGTTGGTCCCAGCTCTCTGCAGGTCATTCACTAAGTCCCCCCGTGTGGTTCTGTGATTTTGGATCACTGCCATTGTGATCATTTTGACCCCACAGGGTGAGATCTTGTGTGGAGCCCCAGATCGAGGGAGATTATCAGTGGTCTTGTATGTCTTCCATTTTCTAATTATTGCTCCCACAGTTGATTTCTTCACACCAAGCTGCTTGCCTATTACAGAATCAGTCTTCCCAGCCAGGTGCAGGGCAACAATTTTGTTTCTGGTGTTCTTCGACAGCTCTTTGGTCCTCACCATAGTGGAGTTTGGAGTGTGACTGTTTGAGGTTGTGGACAGGTGTCTTTTATAATGATAAGTTCAAATAGGTGCCATTACTACAGGTAATGAGTGGAGGACAGAGGAGCCTCTTAAAGAAGGAGTTACAGGTCTGTGAGAAATCTTGCTTGTTTGTAGGTGACCAAATATTTATTTTCCACCATAATCTGCAAATAAATTCTTTCCAAATCAGACAATGTGATTTTCGGGATTTTTTTTCTCATTTTGTCTCTCAAAGTTGAGGTCTACCTATGATGTCAATTACAGGCCTCTCTAATTTTTTAAGTGGGAGAACTTGTACAATTGGTGGCTGACTAAATCCTTTTTTTCCCCACTGTATGGTAACTGAATGTCAGGCTTCTTCCAGAAGATATTGTGACTCTTCCAAGGCCAACTTGATTGCAAGAAATCTTCAGTTCCCAATGGTATATTTCCTCTCTGGAGAGAAAAACCGCTGTGGTAATTGTGGTGATTCATGAGTCCCAGAAAGCGTTTGATGGCCTTGAGTCCCATCGGGCATGGCCAGTTCAGTACAGCAGACTGCTTCTTGGAATTCATAAGCAGACTCCAATCAGAAATCCCATATCCCAGAAATAACAGATTAGTGAATTTAAATAGGCAACTCTTCAGCTCAGCATAAAGGCTGTTTGCTCACAGTCAAGAGAGGACCAAGCAGTCATATCTTCAATGTTTCTCATGATTAGCAGAAAAGACAAGGATTTTATCCAGAAAGACCACCAGACAAACATAGAGCAGGTCATGAAAAATAAGACTGCCAGTGCATTGCATAAGCTGAAACACATAATAAAAAATTTAGTGTACATCCCAGATATCAACACCCCTCTAAGATACAACTTAGTAAAACTTTGGCTCCTCAAATTTGAACAAATGGCTCTAAATACAAGGGTTAGGGGCACCTATGTTGTATTAAGACCTTGATCAGTCCTCTGTAGTCAGTACAGGGCCAAAATAGGACATCTTTTTTCTCTACAGATAAGAACTCTGCACCAACTAGAGAAGAAGACTTGCTGATGATTTCCTTGCCCAGATGATCTCTGATGTAGGCAGACATAGCTTCCATCTCAGCTAACGACAAGGAGTTTACCTTATCCTAAGGGAGAGCAGTAACCGGAAGCAAATCTATAGGACAATCATGAGATCTATGAGGTGGCAACAACTTTGCCTCTTTCTTACTGAAGATGTTTGCAAAATCTGTATACAGACAAGGAAGTCCAAGAAGAACTAAATGGGAGAGAGTCTAAACAGGAGATGGCTGAATAACTGGAGGAAGACAAGGAACAGACATGGAAAGGGGAGGCGTTGTTTACCTCATCGAATGACCTCTCTAGATAAACAGCTGATGACTGAGGAAAGAGTTTGCAGCCAGGAAGGACTTAGGAGCCCAGGTGGACATGACAGAACATAGAAGGAGATCTTATTCCAAAGCAACACTCCTATCTGCAGATTTAAAAGCAAAGGACAGAAAAGAACAAACTTGGCCAAGACCTAATTGTCAGCAGTGTGCTACCGCCCCTTTAAGATTTCCTGTGTATTCTCTGCCTCAAACAGGGTTCTATAAGTTACTTAGTGGGTTAAGTCCTGGGCCCAATCCCTGGCTTGGAATTTAAAACTGCCTGATTTCTTTTCCTATGCCAGTGATTGCTTTTTGTATCCTGGCTCCTGTCCTTGTGCGTTTGCTACTTTGTTGGATTTCCTCTGGCTCTGAACTATGGCTTTTATCTCGGTTATTCTCCTGCCTGTTGACTCAGTACTGCGTGATCTCCTGGTTATTACCTCGCCCCGCTTGACATTGCTCTGTTTTCTGTTGTGCCTGTGCCTGTTTGTTATCCATCTGTTTGCTCTCTGTTTGGCTAGGCTTTGGTCAAGATAAGGTTCCAGTGCAGGGTCGCCCTTTTTGGGATGGTTGCTCTCCTTAGGTAGGATAGGCCAGGAAAAGATTAGGTCGTCCATGACACTAATTATTACTAAAGAATATAGGCAGATGTTTCTTCAGGTGAGTCACAGATAAAAGATGCTTTGCTACCAGGGAAGAATGAATTATACTGTCTGCAGGGCCAGAGTCCACAAACACAGATGGTTTAAGACTTACACCAGACAGAAGGCCCAAACTGGTGCTGACAGGATGAATCTTTACCTAGGGATCCCTCAAGGGTCAACCACAAAACTTATCAAGAAATACTTAAAGAACTTAATTTGCATAGCAGGGAGGCAATGGGAAAATGATCAAACCTTTTAAATATGTTAAAGGTTTACATAAGGTACAGGAAGGATGCGTTTTAATAAGAAACTAAACATAAGGAGAAGGGGGAAGATCAGAGGCAATGTCAGAAAATATTATTTTGCTAAAAGAGTAATTGATACTTGAAACAATTCAGTAGATGTGGTTAGAATATCAACTGTAAGTAAGTGTATACCTGCTTGGGATAAAATGCATCTGTCCTAAGATAAAAATACAAAGGAAATAATATAATGGCAGAACATATGGACCATGTGGTCTTTTTATGTAGTCAATCTTTTATGTTTTTAAATTAAAAATGTACAGTGGATTGTAAAATTATTAATAACCATTGAACTGATCATCATTGTTAAACATTAAAGCCACAAATTTAAATGTATATTTTTGATATGTTATGTTATAGAGCAACACAAAATAGCAAGTATTGGTTAAGTATAAAGAAAATGATACCTGCTTTTCCAAATTTTTGCAAATTAAATAAAAAAATTGAGTATGGCAAGTATTTGTGTTCATCCACCTCTGTACTCTGACATTTCTAACTAAAATCCAGTAAATAAAGTTGTATGTTATTTATTTTCATTATAACTAAAGATGTTTTGTGAAGGAATCAGAGGTTTGTTAGAAAACATTAGTGAACAAACAGCGTCATGAAAACCAAGGAGCACACAAAACAGCTCAGGAATGAATAAGTGTATTGCAGGGTTAGGTTTTAAAAAATAGTCTGCAGGAATTCACAGCTCAGATGGGAGAATCTGTCCACAGGACAACTATTAGTTATGTACTCCACAAATCTGGCAAGAAGAAATCAAGAAAGCCTTTTTTTGAAAGCAAGCCATAAAACGTCTGATTTTCGGTTTACAATAAGCTATCTAGGGGACACAACAAGCATGTGCAAGAAGGTGCTCTGTTCAGATGAGACCAAAATTTAGAGACTTAATTTAGCGGTAACTCATCTTTGCAGAATTTGATGGATAAATATTTGAAACTACTTGCTTTCCTTCGCTCCCCCCATTTCTCTTAAAACCCCAATTATTAGTGCCCCAAATGGCAATAGTGCCCTCTTGGTTTTAGGCCTCGTTCACACGGCTTATTTGGGCGCTGATTGGAGCCGTACTGCGCGCCATATTTGCGCTGCAGTGCGACTCCAATCCATCCCAGTAACTACGGTAATACACAGTTCTCATAGAGAACTATGGATTCCGTCTCTCCTCCCCGCTCGGCGAATCCGCCGCGGGGGGAGAAAGTGACATGTGAATTATTTACGGCGTGTACGCGCCGTGAATAATGAATGTCTACGCCGGCCCCCCGCCCCACCCCGCTGCACGGCTGTCGGCGTAATTGCGGGGCGAAATCCGTACCCGCAATAACGTCGGCAATAAGCCGTGTGAGTGAGGCCTTACACTCCTTTTTGTCCCATATAGGCCAAAGATAGTAAAAATGCTCCCTTTGTGCCCATACGAGCGCCTTTTAGATCCAACTCAGTAACTGTGTCACTGCTTAATAATGCCAGTCAGTAATACACAATTTATAATTGTAAGGACTTTTTTTCTGTAGGACAAAATAACATTTTCATTTGTATTCTTTTGGATTTCACATGACTTTATGATCACATTTTATTTCATTTTATGAACAAAGATTGTGGTTCTTGCATTTTTTTTTTTGTAAAGTTAATCATGCAGATGCAATACCATGCAAGTAAGCCCAGGTCATCATGCAGTGATACTAAATATGTGTAATGTTTTTTTTCTTTTTTTTCACTGATAAGCATTTGTAATGGGGAAAGGGCTTGTGTGTTTTTGTTTATAATTGTTAGGCTTTCAGTCTGTCATGGTAACTATCCACCCAGAATTCACGCATTAATCATGCCCCTTCCCTCTGTAGTTCCTGAAGTTGCACTGTCACAATTGAGGGGTTAATCGTCTAGGAGTAAATGCCAGTCCAGGGCACTAGCGCAGGTCCCCAGCTGTAATACACTGCTGGTTCCATGTGTTGATCCATGTGCAGAAGCTGAGCCTGCACAGTGTTCTTGCACTACAGGTATATCAATTGCAGGAACCCCTTCCCGACTATAACGTACCTGTACATTAAATATCAGGAAGGGGTTAAAGTTTGCTCTCCATAGTTAAGATTTTGAAGTTGTTCCTGTCAGAACTATAATATTCTATGAAGCAGAGGCGTACAGATGGAATCTCCTTAAGAGCTTATTGTTTATGCACATATATAATTGGGAAAATCAACTTATTCACAAGAACTGCATTTTCTTCACACAGCAGGTAGAAAAGCAGTATCAAATTAAATTGTGTACACTTTGAGGACTTAGAGAACAGCATGATGACCAAAATAAAAAATATTTTACTTTTTACTTACAGTTTAGGTTTGCAAAGCAAAATCTCATGTTGATAAATCACATTAAACTATTTTTGTTTTATTCTTTTACCTCTTTGGTTACTATTAATTAGATTTAAATGTTTGCAAGTCATTGCCAACTTACTTCAAGAAATTTTGACTTCATATTCAATCAGTGTTAATGGTTTGAGTTCTGACTGATCAAAGTATTCACATATTGTAGTGGAAGTCTATGAGACCTAAGTGTACAGTTCTCTGTAGCTATACTTAAAGGGATTTTCCATTCCTTTTTAACCCCTTAAGCCGAACGCCTGAAAAATAGTTAATGACCAGAACATATTTTTGTTTTTGCCTCCTTGCGTTTCAACAGTTGTAACTTTTTTATTTTTTCAATGACGCAGTTGGATGAGGCCTCGTTTTATTTGAGACAAGTTGTACTTTATGGGGGAATAGTTTAATTTCACTTATAAATAATTGCAGTATTTTTTTTTTTACACCTTTCACATTTCACACTTAATAACTTGTTAGATTAATTCTGCAGGTTATTACGGTTGTGTGTGTAATTTATGCACAATTATTTTTTATTAAATATTTATTTTTATTTAATTATTTATATTTTTATTCTTTTTTTTACACTTTTTATGTTTTTAAATTTTTTTTTTTAATCCCATGAAGGGAGAACTGTTTTTTTTTTTTACACTTAGTAATGTATTAGCATAGTCATATGTGCTAATACATTCTAATCTGTGTCAGTTTGACACAGGCAGTGATTAGGACAGCACACAGTGCGTCCTGGTCACTGGCTTAGTACACAGACAGCTCTGGGACCACTCTAGGTCCCCAGAGCTGACTGTGCAGTGGTTCCTCGGGCTCTGTCGGGTCACCGGGTGTTCCAATCACCCGACAGAGCAGGGGAAACCCTTTGATTGCGCTGCGGTAACGCACAGCCGCAATCAAAGGGTTAAAGCACCGGGTTGCGGAGGTTTCCTCCGTTCCCCGGTGCCTGCAGGAGATGCTCTGGTATCGGGGCTTTGTAGTACAGCCCCGATCCTAGTGCTGCTGCGGCGCCGGGCGCCGCAA